>JAIPRK010000837.1:0-126103 GCA_025469195.1 Chaitophorus viminalis | reverse complement strand
GTTGCATTCGAGACACAAGTTTTTGAACATCGGACTAAATACTGAAAAGCTTTAAGACTGCCGCGGACCCCCGACATGAGTATCGCGGACCTCTAGGGGGCCGCGGACCACAGGTTAAGAACCGCTGCAGTATAATATAGTGGTCTTTAAACTTTTTGACTTGTGATCCAATTTTCTTAGCATACATTTTTTGTGACCCATATCAGCTTTTTTGTCATGTTACCCAAAAAAAAGTTTAAATTACCTTATGTCTTTGTATGCCATCGTAGAAGTGCTTTTATAACTGAATAAATAAAAATTATAATTTTTCTAGATAATATTTAATTTTTTACAAATATAAATTAGTATGGTTTATTCGAAAATTATTTTATTCGATGTCATATGAAATCATTTTTTGTGCCTTACCTAACATATATAATATATTATAATATTATATAATTACCTATATAATATATATCCTATGAATATGGATTTTTTCAATTTTAAACGATAGACTCATCGCGACCCTATCACATAAAGTTTACGCGAGCCATAGTTTGAAGACCACTGGTATAATAAATATAACATCCAAATACAATTTTTCCCAGTCTGTTAAGGGATATATAAATATAATATATACAATATGCAATAAAAAAAATTAATTTATCAGTGAGCGAGATGTGCCTAAATATATCATTTTAATTTATAAAGAAAAAGTTTAAACTCTTGGCCCGCCGATTTTTTTCCACCGTCCTGGGTAAAAAAAAAAGATTGGTCATCACTGCGTTTCGCCGTAAAAAGCTCTTATTCGATAATTATCATTCTGTTCTTGCGTCTGTTCCACCGGCCAAACGATACATTCCAGGTATACGTACACGCATACGATCCGCTTGAAAGGGCACGCGTATACAGTGTTCGCGTGGTTAGGTTGCGAAATAGTGTATAATATGTTATAAAATGAATTGATTGCGAAAGGCTTCGTTTGGCCATTGCAAAGGATTTGACTATTTTGACTACGGTGAACGGTTCACCGGAAACGATCACGTGGGTAGAAATGCTGGATAACGTACAGGTAGGCAACTGTGGATTACACGTGCTGCTGCTGCTATATACGATGACGACGACGTAACATGCATTGTTGTTGTGATAATAATAATAATAATAATAATAATATTGTATAACAGTTCACGTTTCGCAGCGGCTTTATGCTTTTAAATATTATCAGCGTCGAACCATTATGTTGTATTGTTCCGTGCACCTATTGGATCGGCGACAAAAGTATAAGATATACACATCAGCTGTACTACGGTTTATTGTAAAATATGTATGTACTATATTATATTATGATATTATTACAATAATTATTGCATAAGTGTCTTTGTGCTACGGGGAGAGCAATGAAGGTACTTTTGACACCGTTTATTCTCCTAACAATAATTATGTTTAATGTAGAGTATACATAAAGATTAGGTCATATGTATAGAACTTTAGGCTTGGGCCGACTGGGCCTTGTCCCAGGCTAATCGGGCCCCGTATTTATGTATACAGTATAATATATTAAATGGATATTGATTGGAAAAATGTTATTTGGTAATAAGTAAAAAGGTTCATGTAATAAATATCGTGATTTATTTCTTAGTACAACAGCCGTCGTTATCTTTTAGTCGAAATCGTCATCAGAAGTATTTAAACATTGAACTTATAAACCTACAAATGTTATGTACGATCCTCGTTTAGTTTTATAAAAACTCTTTTAACTTGTTAAGATTTTAAAATACATTAATTATACCAGATTGAAAATGTGTATTTTGTTTGGATTTTAGTAATCGTATATTATGATTATTAAAGATTAAATTTACAGAATAATATAAAAATAAAAGAGCGCAAGAGAAATAATATGTTATATTAAAAAGTGAAAATTAAAGAGTGTTTGAATTTAATTTTAAACGGGGAAAAATAATTGAACTCATAGTTTTCTTATTATAACTTATAACTAGGCTTAGAAACTTCTAGCATTTGCATATTTTTTTTTTTTTTTTTGACGGATTTATAAAATAACAATCAGACAGAAATATTGTTCAGTGTTCATGATAAAAAGAATCTAAATCTTAAATTTTATTTTACACACGTATACATGCATATTTTACAGTATTTCATTTTTAGAGCATATTTTAGCAGTATGTAGCTTTTAAGTACTATAAAAGGTTATATTGTATGTATCTACTCGCGGTTTTTCAAAAAAAAAATAAAATTTTAAAGAGTTCCAAAAGAAGATAATAGTATATATTTTTTTCGAAAATCATGAATATATTATTGGTTTTACGTTGTACAATAACTGTACACAAACTTAATTTTGAAAATTTACTTTTTACTAAACTGCCCAGTGAAGTACAGTAGTGTAGTCGGAACTCTGAGACCACGATTTTTCTTTGCCGTACCATTACTCGGAAACAATACTGCCTGCGTGGTGGACATATACAGAATTCGAACCTAGCATGAGTCTTTAGTAGAACGAATAATATCAATAATATCAATCATAGATTTAGGTACCATATGTTGTATAATCGTTTTATTTGTTTATACATTAGAAAGCAACGATGAATAATAGTACAAAAATACTGAAGGTTGATGTATCGAAATTCTTACCATATTGTACTACATAATATGTTATAAATATATCATATTGTACTACTGTAATGTAAATTTAACATGTAAAATATATTTCGTATTTTTTTTTTCTGTTTAAATCTGTATATTATTTCAGCTATTATCGATTAGAATATTAATTACCAACTCAATATATATTCACATAATTCAATAGTTTATTGAGTTCCGAGTTATGAGATAGTTATTATTTATTAATATATTTTTATAATAAATTCTTTATAAAAAATGTAACTTTATCTATCCATACATTGATAAATTTAAGATTCGTTTGTTTAACTACGAATCGAATACTATAATATGTAATAACCTAATAACAAATATCTAGTAAATTTAGTGCGAATTAGAATGAGAACAATTTGAATGAATAAATCACGGACTATAACACATACTTATTTCTATAATAAAATATAATATGCAACAAGTTCAAAATCACGTTAAACAACTCGAGGCGAATTCGTGATCAATTATGAAGATAGCCGTTATGCCAAAAACGAACATATTATGGTAAACTCATAGGGGTTTCTTCTATTTTGAATTCGCTCGTCATCAATATTATAGCTACATATATTAACTTGTAGTTTGTACGCTCTACACTTATTATACTTATTTACTGGGGCGCTTTACTGGTTTTATACACGAGTTCACCGGGATCACTACCTATTGAAATTGATAAACCGTCGCGGGATGTATCTCCATAGTTTATGCATTCGACTGTACTCATTAATTGTTTAGCATACCAAATCACAACAGCCACGTCACACTGTTTGAACTCTGAACAACACGCATAATCGGATGAATATATTATTTGGTACCCGAGTACTTGTAGTAAACCAACACGTGTCTATCTAGTGTAGAGGACGTGTTATAGTTTACCATACACATTATAATAAGTTCAATGACGTGCTACTGTTAGGGCCATTAGTAAATTTTAATAATCACAGTGATGAAAACGACGGATCGCTGATTGCGCAACATTCGGTCACAGCGTCGATCATTTACGTACGTCATAGCGCAGCTGCTAGACCTGCCGTTTCCAATAACCATTCCAAAAGTCATGTCACGTCCAAAAGTCCAATAAACACGGCCATACGCATTGGGTTCTCGTGCAGCAAATTAGATAATACATTCTAGAATGTTAAATTTAACTATACGTCTGTACCTTAATTATTACAAGGGTCTCCTACCTTTTTTTTTACGATAGGTCAAATCTGAGATTTGCTTCGGAATCACGGGCCAAAACTGCATGGAGATGCATAAATAGAAAATTTGATCAAGGATGGATAAGAATTGTTTTTCGACCATTTTATTTATTGTATTTTAATACAGTTGTAAAAAACAATAACTGAAGAAACGAATGTAGTCCATTTTGTTTATAGCTTGATAATTAATTTTTTAAATAAAAAATTATTATTATATTTTCAAAACGTAAGTTAACTTGGCGGGCCAATTAGAAAAGCTTGACGGACCGCAGGTTGGAGACATTTGCCTTATTTCGCTTACGATACATATGCTTCTCGGTGTATGCCTATCGAAGTATCGACGTTAACATATAGCCGGAAGCTTCTATGTACAAGGTATATTTATACAAACAGTGTATATTAGATACTATGCAATAGTATGATAAGCATTTTGTGTTTGTTTATATCCATATAACTGTATTATAACTCCGGGCAGTTCGTCACGTAGGTAAAATAAAACGTTTTGCGCGATCAATTACAACAATATTATATTGTTTTGACTGTATATCATGGACGAATATATTGTGTTCTATTATTATATAAATAAGATATATGTGGGGAAAAAAAACTAAAACGTGCAATTTATTTTACTTATTTATTCAATTATTGGAAAATAATCAATACGCCCTGGAATAATAGTTCCCATTGAACGGTTCGCTACAAGACAGTTACACGGGGTTGGAACGTTACCTCCGGATTTCCTTTTACCGACCCTTCGCGATGGCGTGCGGCCATTAAAACTTCTCGCGCGGGGGCGTAAAATATTCCCACAACGTTTGCCAACTCCGTTCGTGCCCTCGCATATAGGGTACCTACAGTCTACACTATTGACAAAGGGTTTCCAATGTGTCGACCACCAACCTCTACACCATCTGTGGCTCCTTGAAAATGCATCAGTACATCGAGACCTGTAAAATATAAATTATATTATACGGTAATATTATAGTGATATATATATATATATATATATATCTGATAATATTTCTGAATTTCTTAAAAACTATGTTGATCTCAGGTACCAATAAAATAATATTTTATCCATAAAAAGGGTCGGGAACCTTTTATTTGTGACACACCACAATATTAATTAAATAATGATATCGTAGCCTTGATACTTGTTCGAAGTTCAAAACTATAGATTACTCCCCGAATTCAAATAAATTGTGCACAGAAATCCCACTAATTAAGGTAATTTTATTTCTTATTTTTGTGTGTTACTGTGTTTAATTAAATAATATATTATAAACGTAGTACGTAATACATTTGTTTTATTTTTTCTAAATTTAAAATGTACCTATTATTATGCCTATCAATTATTTCTCAATGAAATAATATTACTACAACTACGACTATAAAAACAAAAAGGGTTTTTTTTAAAAACCTGTGCGACTCTATGAACAGTAACATCATGGTTCAGTAACTTTTTTTTAAAAAAAAAAATTGTCCTTTCTTACGAAAAGATTTCCGACCCCTGCTCTACACCTTCGCTCGCGTAATAACGTGGCCCTGCGGGAGTGTATGACGATACGTTATGGTATTCCGTCGAGTTTACGCGTGGAAGTACGCGAGACGATTGGCCATTTGGATCGCAAATCGTGCACGGAAATACAACAGCCTCAAAACCCGGACAGGTGTATGAAAAGCGAAACAGCGCAGGGTTAGGTATAGTTACTATATATATATATGTATATATATATTATTAGATTTACACAGACGTTGCAGTGCACCGTGGTACCGGATTTGCCCAAATCTTAGAATATCCAGGTGCAATTGTAATAATAGGAGGTGCCTATAAGAAAAACAATTCGACTTAAATAATTATAATATGAAACAGTGAAAATTTATAATAAAGAGTTAAAATCAACGTGTAAAGAATGGTTTTCTGATTTCGTTCGACATTCGCATAGTTGCAGTTTGAATAATTTGAGACACATTTTTACAGCAATATTTTTTGACACATTATTCACTTAAGTCCATATTGCTTACGTAATTATAATGTATTATTTTACACCATAATCTGAGAAGCCTCGAGTCTTTGAATACTCTGTACCTCCATTAAATTTGACACTGAAGTACTGCAGCACTGCATTTATGCAAGGATCCACGAGAGAGGAGGGATGGAAGCCTGATTATACACATATTACAGCGACCTCAAGTCCCATAAATCATAATGTGAAAGAAGTATGTATACATCATATATGACACATGTCTATTGTACGATTCTGTATATTATTTCGTTACCGGTCGTGTATTAATTTATCTTTGATTTTTATTAAGTACCTAATCTGCATACGTATCTTTATAGTAAACGATAAGCTTTTGGCCTTCTCGGTACCAAAGCCACATTTTTAAAAAACTTGTGATCATGGCCTATCATAACTATATACTGACGTAGGTATTGTGTATACGTCGTATGAATAAAGCCAAATTTAAATGACTATAGGCAATTGCCTACGTCGATGGTAACATTTCTCAAAAATTAAATCCTTTGACTATTTTGTCTAGTATAGGTCATTTGTTAAAATGCCTGATTTTACTACGCCCATGATATACCTACGCACAACAGCAGTGTTGTTCCCATAGGGCAGGGGTTCTTAACCGGTGGTCCATGGACCCCTAAGGGGTTCGTAGATGGTTACCCGGGGGTCCATGGACTGATTTGCGTTTTTGTTTTTTTTTTTTTTTTAAAAAATACCCAAAATTAAATGTATGCATGAGTAATTCAAATTATTAAATGAATCAAGATTGTCGGTCGAAGTAGAAATTATTTTATTTATTTTATACATTTTAAATTTCAACCGTAAACCATTTATTAATTTTTCTTATTGATATATAATATATTCTTTTTTTTTAGGGAGGGGGGTCCGTGGTTATATATGAAAGGAGTCCATGACCCAAAAAAGGTTAAGAACCTATGGCATAGGGTATACTACACGTCATGTGCCGCACGCCGTATGCTCTCAACTTTATTTTGAAAATTCACTGGTACACCTTCTGCCTATACTTTTTAGCAATTCGTGAAGAAATATAAAAGATAACGATTGATTTAACGATTGCTTATTTTACGTTTTGTAATGGATATTAGTTTTTTACCTCAAACGATTAACTCATTATTAGCTATGTAACGATGGTCATAAATTGACATCGTACATCACTTCTTAAGTAATATTATACGGCTAATTTGTTGAGTGTGTAAAATGGCAAGGGGGATACGCGAAGTATGCTGACGAAGGAGTCTATGGTAGCGGCCGCTCGGACAATCGCACGGACCGAGAAGAGACGGTACGAATACACAGGCAGTAATGCCCGGCGCCTCCACCAATTGTAACGAACGCCTCCACCGGTTGGAGCGAACGCTCTCCGTTGTAGGCACTCTATGTGTGCGTACTTATTTATTTAACGAGGTCCTAGGAGATCTGACCTCGGTGTTATGGTACTCTAACTCTTACTGACTCATAAAGGATTTATAATATTTACATAATTTACAAATTGATATAGATACGGGTAGGTATATTATAAAGAACCGTATAAATATTATGGACCTGATGTAGTCGACCTTTCGAAGTGTTCGTCGTGTAGACGAGGTAGTTCGCCAATCCCGTTCTCAGAACTTCGTTATTGAACACCCATCACCGACTTGCACTCCGTGGACCGCTTGCTTGCTGGTTGTGTCTTCTTCGCTTGTTGAATCCACTCCCTTGCCGAACGTGTACTCTACACTACTGCATGTGTATCCGGGCACTACTGCCTGTAAATTCGTGCCGTCTCTTCTCGGTCCGTGCGATTGTCCGAGCAGCCGCTACCATAGACTCCTTCGTCAGCATACTTCGTGTATCAGTCCCACTTGCCATTTTACACACTCAACATATTAGCCGTATAATATTACTTAAGAAGTGATGTACGATGTCAATTTTTGACCATCGTTACATGTACCCCTTGTCCATTTAAATCTGGACCCCAGATTTGGGAAGTAAATATAATGGTAACCGTGTTGGCGGTAAGTGTATATATGCTGGTGATATTATATTTTTCAAATACAATAACAATACGATATTATCACCTAATTTATCCATACAACGGAGAGCGTTCGCTCCAACCGGTGGAGGCATTCGTTACAGTTACATTTTTTTTTTTTTTAATATTTACATTTCTATATTTACCAGGGTGGGCGCAGGAGACCGGAAACCATTCTTCGTTTCTCACTATATCATAGCGTTTCCCTTTATTTTACTCGGGTTACTTTTAAATTCATGTGCTTTGGGACGTTAATCGTTTACAGACCGTTTTTATGTGTTTTTTATCCAATCCAACCACTACCCTCTACCATCACCGTATTAATCAAAAAATACATACGAGAGACGTATTGAGTACGTATACACTCCACAAAATTGATGAGAACATTAACGACTATACCTACGTATGATATACATTACGTGCAAAATTATTATAATGGTTATCAGTGGCGGATTTACGAGGGGGGTCCGTGGGGTCATTCTCCCTAGACGCCGATGTAATCTTATATATATATACATAATGTTTTATTTCAATTTTATCATAATATCATCGATGGACGATAGCTGTATATTATACGGATTGTATCCCATGTCTCCATGATTATAATATTTATAATTTTGAGTATTTGACACGTGTTATACGCTAGATAGTAGATATACAAGTAATTATTCAGGACCCCCCTCCCCAAGAAAATATTGAAAATCCGCCACTGATGGTTATATATGTGCGCACGCGTCGCGAAACACAATCCGCGCGGTTTCGGGGTTTCCGGTGCGAAAGTGCCGAGTGTGTGCGGCGACGATCGCAAAGAGAATGGGCGGTAATAATAATGAACGGCGACGCGGTCCGGATGAGCAGCCGCGCGGTCGGTCCCTGGCCAACACAATCAACGTGCCTACACGTCATCCTTTCGGGGCGCGCAAACACCCCCGAGCAGCTGTTGACCCGACTCGCGAGGACGTAGGTACATATTATCGTGTATTATGTTATACGAATAACACGGATATCGGTCCCCGCGATCGCAACAGCCAATATACGCTATTATTATATTGAGCCCGTCTACCGATGCGACAATGTGATGTGTATGAAAACGTACAAGTATTCCCTTACACGCGTGCGCTGATGGTGTACCTACGTGCGTGACTTATACGTACACATGCCGTGAACCCCATCCTGCGATCGCGGTATTATAAACACTACATGTAGCGCGCGGCGATTGAAACATCATCGCTGTAACGATTATGTGTTTGCTTCTTTCCTCGTCCTTTTTTTGAACAAACACCTTGGTGCGACGAAAACCCAAAACGGAAGAAGAACGGTGTACATAATATTTTCCCACGTTCAAACGCATCGGTTATCGGATTCATATCCCCTGCACCAATCAAACCCGAGTTGAGTTGAGTTGCACCAAAGAAAAAATAATAATAACAATAACCGTCGAAACGGGTCACCGCGGTTATGTATGACATATGGGTCAAAGTATTTGCCAATACTTGATATTATAGCAAAGCATATGAATTATATGAATATCTTATATTATACTCAACGTGTGCGAGATTCGATTAAAATCTAATAATAATTGGTACGTGGATAATAGGCGAACAGACGAGCACAGGAAATAAGCATACCTATTATATGGATGTTGGAAAATAGAAATAGTGCCTAATTCCGATGACGCGTTAATTGCGAAAATATGTGTAACATAAAAAATGTACCTAAGCCACACATTTCGTTGTTTACATTTTTACAAAACCTCATATTATTATATTTTGCACATCAATTCATCGCCGTATCCGCATTATTTAGTCGAATGCGTTGGGAATATGGAACGAAAAATATTTATGCACCAAGAGACCGCACCGTGCGGGTGTATTCAGTTAAATTTAGTGGCACGGAAGTATAAAAGTTACGTTACTGACTACTGAGTAACACGTCCTGTAACTTGTAGCCGGTTACCAAGGACCAAAGTTAATTTGCATGTAAAATAAAAACAAAACTGGTTACTATTTTCGACCCAACTTTGTGTCAAAGTTCAAAATTTTATTTTTGAGTACTTAACTACACCAATGAGCATTATAAATTCTCAGGGTACTAAGTCTATATTCATCGGTGTCAAATACATAGCAAACAATTTAGTACACAGTCAAATGAAATAACCAATATTTTTATCTAAAAATAATTTCACCTATTAATAATTAATTCTTAAATTATAAAAATGCCTTAAAATAATTGTTTGGGTCAAAATTTTTAAATAAATGTTAAAATGTTAACTATGGTCTATGACATTTTTTTCTTTTAGATAAAAAAATCTCATTGTTTATTGTTAAATGAGATACATGAAATAAAATACAAAATATGAATTGCAAACAAGTAATGCATCGTGCGACTGTCAAAAATTCATATTTCAAATCTTATTCAACAGATGTAAAAAAAGTAGGTACCTATAGATTATGCATAAGCTATTAAAGTTTATGTTTTGAAAATGAGTTAATTAAATCATGTGGTTCTTTGCTTTTCATAATAAGCATGCCAACATGAGTGAAAATATAGATTTAAAACTACTTAAAACATTAAAGTGTGAAGATTGCATACAATTACTGTAACAGAATAATTAGTAAATGTAGTATGTGAGTAATTACATTTCAGCCCATGTACATTTTTGTAGCGATACTAGTATCCAAACAACAATGACAATTTATATAGAGCATTGAACCCAGACAATTAAAATAAACCTAAGTATATTCAAACCACTATTCACAAAATATTATAATATAACAGTTCATGCTCCTTATTATATTTTTATGTTTTATTAATTTAATTGAACATTCATGAAATTTCAAAAATAATTATTATTAATAAATAATAATCTTTGAAAATAATCAATATAATTACATTCTGAATCTTAACAAATGTTAACTTGACATTATGTTGAATTTATTTTGTATAATATATAATAAAATACTGTAACAATAAGTTTAAAAGGCCTAAGCATTGCGCTCATCAGGTCACATAAATTAAAATAATCACACAGCTACAACATATGAGGCTTACATAAGTATTATAATTTATTTGAAAAATTAACAAAATAACGAAACATATTATAAAAAAAAACATAATGATAAATAATTTATAAAAAAATGCATCATTTATATTTTTTATCCTAATGTAAGCCATGCAATTTATGAAAATTAACTTGAAAAAAGTATAATGCTGAAATGTTTAAGACTATTTAGTCTATATTATTTCATTTTAAAACGCTAATACTAAAAAAAACAAGATATAAATAAAATTCTAATTTTATTATAAGAAAAGTACTGATGGTTTGGTGTATTTGATTAAAGATTTTACAATTTTAATATATCTAAATTATTTTTGAAAAAAATAATTTCTTTATTCTTATTTTAAATAAGACACCTTGATTTCCTTAGTTTTTACATTAGAAGAGAACAATACGTACAATTTAATACCAAACACCAATCACAATATTATATTGTTTGTCCTTGTAAAGATGAATTTAAATGTTTGGAGATTTTTTAGTAATATACAATATACAACACATAGATTAAAACAAACTTGTATTATGCAGAATGTTTATTTATTATATATAACATTAATTGAATGAAACTGTAGTTTGAATTATGGAGATAAATAATTAATAAAATACTAGGTTCTTACATTACAATTAATTTTAGATGTAATACAGCTGTTATTTTTTTTTTAAAAAAAAAAAGGAGAAACATGTACAGAATTAATAGTTATTTTAGTATGGATATTTTTAATTTTCACAGGAATCACTTGTTTTTTGATATATCTAATAATATTAAATTGATATGTTAATACCTCGACTTCAATCCTAAAAGAGCATGGGTTAACCAAGGATGGTGCAGTCCTAGAGACTAGCTAATAAATAAATATATACATAAAAAAATAGGTTATAATTGTTTATTTAAGTCAGATACAGTTTAAGATTTTAATTTTGTAGCTAAAACTTTAGCACCAGTAAATGTTTGTTTCTTCAATAGTTGCTTCATATCTTTAGAAAACAGTGATTGTATGTTTTTGATAGCAGACTCTATATTTGATTCCATCATTCTAAAATATAACATTGAAGTTGAATAAAAAAAAATAATCATACTTTTAAATTATTACTTACGCAACAATCAAAAAACATGAACGATTACACTGAATCCACGATTTCAATGTTTTATTCGTAATTACTGATGTTAGAATATCAGAAAATGTAGCTAAAATATAGAATTGAATTATATAATCAATTTTAAACATTTTAATACAATATCAAAATTTTACTTACTTTCACTTTTTTTTCCCAGAGTTTGATCATGTCCAATAATCTTTCTGAGAACCATATGAAGACCGGCATGTTCGTACACAGGAACTTCTTTTTCTTTTTCCAATACTGTACTGTCAGGGTTAACTAAGTAACTGGCTACTGATGTCATTGCATCTTTTAATTTTTCTCCTACAAATAAAATTTAATTCATTGAGTACAAGTATAAATTTATATAACAGATATTTTTTAATTATTTTCTTCTTTTACTAAAAATTAATTGGGACAAACTGATGAAATAATATAAGTTTCAAATCAATATAGGAACTGTTTTATAAGTTTTGTATTACATTATTTAAAGTAAAATTGAGTACCACTAGTCAATATGAATAAAGGGATAATATTATATATTTATTTGAGATAAAACTATAATAGTTGATATGAAAAGTAGTTATTACCACTGCCAGCCTTAAGAATTGCAAGCAATACCATTGCAATTGAACCATTAATTAGCCAGAATTCAGGATTTTCTTGTATGTGAAGGAGAAAATGGTCAGAAACTGCACTTATAAGTTCCTTTACACGCAAATTATCATCTTTTTTACTGTAAATAATTAAAAAAATTAGAATATAAACATTTAATTTTTTATCAATTTTCTTCATTAGTGTTATAAAATATTAAAATATTTAAATAATATGTAATATTTTATTTTTATTTAATAGATTAAAATTTTATCTCTAAAAAATAGTTCATTAAATTTATACTAATTTAACTTAATTTAATAAGAAATAAATATGAGCCAATAAAATTATAAAATAATTTAATTATACTCTTATTATCAATTAAGCACAACTGGTATATGTATATGGATAATTATAAACATAATTAATCAAAACATACTCACATAACACATGTCTAAGATATAATTAATTATATCCTTATTATTGGCTTTATATACTATTTAACATTTAAAATATGAAATTATAAAACACTTTGTAAAAAAATATTAAATTATTTTGAGTTAAGTTATAAATTATAAATTATATTCATTAGCATACGAAATAAAACATATCTATGGAAATTTATCAGCTTAAAATTAATAAAAGATATACTACATAGTAAATAATACCTAATATAATGAAAATTTAAATTTTTTCAAGAAATAATATATACTTATTTTAAACTGTGCTTATATTAAAAAAATTAAATCTATAGATTACATATATATTGCATCATATTGCTAGGACATTAACCGCAAATACTGTTATATCAACTTTTATTTATAATTAATTATGATATAATAAAATGTTTGTTATAAGTAAAAGTAAGCATTCAATTTATATTGAAATATTACCATTCTTTAATTAAATCTCCCTTTTTTAACAATTCAATATCTTGAGGATGAAAATATGAAGAATCTCTCCATGCTAACAAGTATAATATAACCCTACGGCCATATTCATCTGTTGCAATAGTGTTCATATTACTTATAATTTCAGGAATGATTACCTGAAATAGTTAAGAACATAAAAATTAAAAATACTTTGTACAGTTTCAGTTCCAATAAAGAATAAAATTAAGGCACTAACCTTTTTTACGAGCACTGTATCATCAACACAATCAAAAAGTGCTAATAAAATTAAGTATCCATATTCCGAAGTGGCCAAATCACGTGTAGAATGTGTGGTTTTAATTTGTTTCAATATTGCCTTTTTTTCCTAAATACATAATTTAAATTTAAAATTATTAAAAAACTTACGACTTTAAGAAATGAAATAAATGTTACCTTGGGTGTAGAAGACCATATTATGTACATTGCTAGATGGCAGCCACTTTTGGATGTATAAAATAATTCTATAGGGAATTCTTTAAGAGATGTAAATAGTTCATCACAGTCTTTTCCACCAGTATATGACACATATTCATAAATTAAATTATGAACCAGAGTTGTTTGCATAGAACTCTTTTGTCTAAAGTTAAATAAAATAAAATATAAGTATATATATAATACTTTATTAGGTATTAATTTATATGAAATTATCTTTCAGTAATTGCATTAAATATTAAGAATAAATAACCAGGAAGAACTTTTTATATTGAATAGGTACCCTTTTTAAAATAAATTAATAATCTTTATTGCTTTATCATCCCTTCTTTTGAAATTCATTGTATCTTTTGTAGGAAAAAATTAAATGATTAGATTTTGATTGATAGAGTATATAGCTATGTACATATTTATAAATAATTAGATTAAATGCTATTGATAGATAATAAAATACCTATTTCTTAAAGCCACACTATACAGTCAATGCAACCGAGAGCACATGTTAACTAATATTTGAAGAGTTTGGTTTTCATGTGAGCATATTGAATGAACGAAAGTGAACGAGTACATGTCTTAAATTGGTAAACGGCACATCAAATGAATTCGCTATCAATTTAGACAATTGCGAATGAAATATAAATTAACTTAGTGTTCCAAAGGCGGATCAATAACAGATTTTGAATGAGTTAGGACAGTAAAGCTAATGCTTCTAAATCCGATATGAACCAACACTGAATGTGAATATGGCTTTCGATTGCCTAGACTATATATTATGGACGAGGCTTTAAAAAGATTTTTTGTTTTATTTAAACTAATAATACAAAATTGAGCATGTTAAAATTCTTATTAATTAATCTAAAATAATAAGAACAATTTAAACCATCAAATATTATACTTAAAAACGTAAGATGTAGTAATTAAAGAGGTGATTACAATAAAATGGCTAACAGTTATTTTAAAAGAATACTGATATAAATTATAAATAATAATTACAAACATAATTATAGTGTAGATTATATTATTTACATACATAATTTTGTTAGAAAATTAAACCGATATTTAAAGGATTATGATACCTATTACTTCTATAAGTAATGATTAATAATTACTTTAAAACAAATTTTTTGATGTGATCTTTCGTCTTTGCTAGGATTATGTCCTTTGTATTAGGTGAATTCTTCAATACATCAGCAAATGATAATATATTAGGCGCATCACATAAAATGCTATTTGCACCATACAATTCATGCATTATATTATTTTGCTGCTCTGGAGTCGCATAAGTTGTATAAATTAAATCCATGATTTTAGCAGCATTCTGAAATAATATTTTAAAATTTACTATTTATTTCTTAAAAACAATCATATTATCATATAATAATTACTGAATGTATAGTCAGAGTATAAAATTTTCCCTTCAAGGAATTTATCATTGTTTTTCGTTGTTCTGAGTCACCTTGTTTCAGCATATTTTTTACACATAAACAAGCATACTTGGAGAGTAACATTTTTGGTACATGTTTTAAAAGTTCATTTATAACTTGTGAACGGATGACTGGAGTGCCTAGTTTCAACATCCATTGAACTATACGAGCAGTATCATGCGAGTACACCATCTAAATAAAAACAATTATAGAAAAAAAATTTAATTTAAAAAAAAAAATTAAAAACTTACCGTTTCTAAATGAGATTTAGAAAACTTAAAGAGTTCATCCAATAAAATGTCCTTGTTTTCTTTAGGGCAATCGTCACGACGCACCTTTTCCCAAAGTTGTTTAGACTTGAGTACAGTGTCATAAAATTTACATTTATGTTGTTTACGTTTTACTCTAAGTTCCTGTTTTTCTTTTTTAAATTCTTTCCAATTTGGTTTTTCAGCAGTTTTATCATCTAAAATAAAATAATAAAATTAATATTTAAGTATATAATAAAACAAATTAACTAAAATATACCATTTGTAGTATTCGGTTTTCCTTTAGATTTATTCTTCAAACCTTTGGCTTTTACTGCCTCCTCAATTTGTTCAGAGTTTTCAACTGTTTTCATCTTTGCTTTATGTTTGTTTAATAATAAATTTTTCTTCAAATCAGTTTTGTTATGTGACTTCAAAGCATTAACTTTTTTAGCCTCATTTATTTTATCAGGTTTTTCAGCTAATTCTAGCTCGTCCCCCGACCCAATTATTTCTACATCATTTGATGTCAATGATTTAGTATAATCGGTAGTTGTTTCTTCAGCATCTAAACACCGTTGTTTCTTCTTTGAGTTACCTATAAATAAAATAAAATGAACAGTATAAAATTGAACATAACAATTTAACTAAAATATACCATTTGTAGTATTTGGTTTCCCTTTAGATTTGTTCTTCAAACTTTTGGCGTTTCCTGCTTCTTCAATTTGTTCAGGTTTTTCAACCGTTTTCATCTTTGCTTTATGTTTGTTTAATAATAAATTTTTCTTCAAATCAGTTATGTTATAAGACTTTAAAGCATTAACTTTTCTAGCCTTATTTATTTTATCAGGTTTTTCAGCTAATACTAGCTCGTCCCCCGACCCAATTATTTCTGCATCATCAGATGTCAATGATTTAGTATAATCAGTAGTTGTTTCTTCAGCATCTAAACGCCGTTGCTTCTTCTTCAAGTTACCTTTTTTGGTTGTTGAACTACGTTTTACCGTCATTCTGATGTAGAATTTGAAGTAACTGAAAAATAATATTACACTTTAAAAAAAAACATCTAGATATTTTTCTAACAAAAATTCAAAATTGTAAAAAAGAAATACTAGCAGCACTAAAAATATAATACAAGTAGAATTAGTACCCAAGTATAATCAAAAATTAATCAATCTCAAGAAATCTTGATTTCAAATTCAGACAGACTTGTATAAAAAGTCACATACTAAACAGAAAATTCTAAATGTCTCATAACATTGAGAATTTCAGGTTAAATTTTTATTTAAACAGAATGAAATTTGTGATAAAATAAAATATGTATAACTTTCACAAACACTATTTTAAATGAGTACTTATTTTATTTTCTTAATAACCAATATTGTATTGTCAAACATCAAGTTAGATGAAAGAAATTAAGCAATGTAAAATATAAAAAAATAAAATGTTCTTATAATAAATTAATTTAAAAATCAGCATAGAAAATGATTAAAATAAAATGTATTCTTATGTTTCAAAACAATAATGCCGAGAATTTCAAAATAAATCCATAAAGAAATCATAAGATTTTAAGATCTTTGATCATTGAACATAATATGTACAGCCATTTTTATCCAAATTAAGTTACAAGTCAGAAATATTTTGTAGTACTATTGAGATATTATAATCGAAAGACTCACTCACTTAAATTAATTAAATTAATGTAATCGAATAGATAAGAATCACTGAATAAGTGCATAAACTCATACTATTTATATGTATAAAATAATGTTTAATATGATTTAAAATGCAATTAAATGAATAATTAACAATTATAAAATTCAAATACTTAATGTGTTATTAAATATTATCATAATGTAATTCAATATGTATATTATGATACAAAACATATAAAAAATAGTATTTTAGTATTTATGCCTATATATATTTTTATTAAAATGTTATAAAACTTCATCAATGTTAAAAATTATAACATTGTCTGTTTTATTAAGTCGGCAAACATTATTCATTATCCAAAACGATTAACTTCCTCAGATATGAAATTATTTACCTAGTCAATCTGTCATTGCCTCAATTTATGACATTGGCAATAATATAATATATAATATTATGAGTAAAAATAAGAATTATAATTTGGGTTCAGAACTTAGTGAATTTTACATTTTTTTTTTTTTTTGAAACATCATGAACAATACTTTCTTAGCTTAAAATGTGTTTTAATAGCAAGTGAATTTAAATAAATCACTATAATTTTGCATTTTTTTTTTTCTTTAAAGGTCATTTTTGACATTTATAGGTTTTAAACATTTGACTAATTTTCCATTAGATATAAAAAATAATAAGTTTATTAAAAACCTGCAATTAAATCATATTCTTTATCGTTCATAAAATAATATTTTGAAAGATATCTTATTATCGCTTCTCTTCTTATCGTTTTAATTAGGAGATAACTTAATACATATTTGGATATTATAGATAATATCAGTTATGTATCATCATTGTTGTGATGTAGTGTGATTATATACAATGCACGAATTATTATTTATCGCTAATATTTGAATTCTGGTTGATTTTGTAACTAAATTAGAAACTCTGGGCTCAATCATTAAAAATAAATATAAATTATAAACTATAGTGAGATTAAAATTGAACCAATAAGTTAATAAACTTGGAAAATTAATTAAAAATAACTTGAAAGCTATACTTGAGGATTGAACGTGAAGTGAAGTTTTTCAAAATATAAATATTTAGTCCGATAATTCATTTAATTATGACAACATCAAACATGCTTTAATTGTACAATATAATAATAATTTATAGTTTATAAGTTTTTATTAATTTCAAACCATTATTTGTAATTTGCATGGTAATTTTTTAAATTTTTCAAGCTAATCAACTTCCAATCCACAGTTATAACACTTAGTGCATAGTGAATAAATGTACCTACTATTAAATGATACAACTACTAATCTTATTCTTTAAAGTTAAGAAGGTATAGTTTATAGTAAACCAACTATTAAATAGTTTTATTTTTTTTTTGATATATATTTCAAAATAAATTTTTAACTTATTTTAATTTTTAGTAATAATATAGGATTATAAGTATTTTTAAAAATTGATCTTAATTCTAGAACATTTATAAATATCTACATGAAATTATACATTTTATATACAGATGCAAATAAAACAAATTAAAACCAGGTAACATGTTAAATTGGTGTATTATTAAGTTTCTTTTAAGTCAAAAAAACTAAGCATACAGATGAAAAAAAAACCTATAAATACAATAATTTGATATACTTTGATATATCAAAGTAATACAGAATATTTTTGAAAATATATGTTTTATAAATTATCTTTCAAAATTTGAATAAAATAAGAAAATAAATAACCAACAAATATCGAAAAAAATGATATAAGTAATTTAGTTGTTTTTCTTTTTTTTTTAATAAGAAATTTTGAAACCGATATCATAATTTCTATAAAATTGTATACTTGTACCTATATAAAAAGTTTAGTTCAGTACCTATACATTTATATTTGATTTTTTTAAATTTAGTTTTCTAGGACTAATAATAATTTATAAATATACATTTAATTTATTTAAAATAATTTGATTAATTTTTAATTTCATTTTTGAATATTTTGTATCAATGATTTATGGAATAAATTTATAAAAAAAGTTTTACAAAAAGGTATACAGATAATAATTGCCTTTGGTTTTTAAAGTACTGAAAATTTGATATAAGAATTAATCTATAATTCATTTCATTTTGTGTACACATTTGATTGCTATATAATATTCAATATACTAGGTGAGAATATTACTATAATAGGTATATCATACAATACAAAAATGCTTTGTATGCATTTCATAATAAGATCTAAATTAATGAGAAAAACATAATGTACGTAGAATATGTAAAACCTTAAACAAAGTACTAATGTAAAACAAACATTTAAAAGAATAATTAACTTTAGATAAATCTAAAATCTGATTAAATATAAATAAATGCCCAACAAAGAAAAACCTAGGATCATGTATTATAATAAAGTGTATAATGAAATAAATAATAAAATTATATACGATGTACAAATATAACAAATTTGCAAGCTCTTTAAGTAATTATGTACAGCCATGCACGAATGGTAAAAACTATGTGGTAAATCGAACAAACGTCATAATCCCATGGTTGAAAGGAGAATGAAAACAACCAATAGGAAAAAAGGAAAAGTTGACAAAGAGGATATACAAGAGCAAACAACAAAGGCTCAAGATCAACAGCGATTTTAAACATATCCACTCAATCAATGAGAAGCTCTACCAGTTATTGTCATCAATATTATTATACTATTTTACTTATTGGATTATGTTGATTTGCTTACAAATGTTAATAAATATGTGTAATACCATAAAAAGTATTTTACAGTCTATCATTGAACGAATTACAACCTTTACACTTGATAATTTGTTGCACCGTGGAATTAACCACTAGGCACGTAACAATTAGTAACACAGCTAGTACAATGCACACGTTAATGCCCATGATTTAACCTCAACATATATTATTAATATCTATATTCGTTTGTAATAGCGACATTTTTGTGACTAATGGACCGTCGTGAAGTGTTAAAAAAAAATCACTTCTACGAACCACTTTACCGAAAAATATCATCGGACTAGTTGGCTTTATTGGCGAGAAATATTGAGGTGAACGGAGATCATTGTTAAAAAGCCGACGACGAATTTGAATGTGAGGGGAAAAAAGAACCACTTGAAAACACGTGTTTTAGCAAGCTTGGGATGACGATGGAGAATACCGCCGAAACGAAATCGAAAAGCAACATTGGCGGAAACAAGTTAACATTAATTCGATTTTTACTCACTTGACTTGTAGAAGAACGCTGTACAGCGCGTTCGTGCGAACACCGAACGCTAGGTTAAAACGAACATGGCAACAAATGAATTCATAGTGTCGTCTGTTGTACGGCAACTGCACCGGTCGACCATGTGGAATGCGTGTGTTCGGTGTGTTGCGCACTTGCCGTGTTGATGCCGAACGCGACGCTATAACGCGACAGTGATAACGAGTGCGGCGGTGGTGGCGGTGGAGGTCGGTGGGCCGACGTGGTCACGATATCATCCGGACGCCGCGGATATCGCCACTGAATGATAATACAGAGTGTCTTTGGGTATTTCGTCGTTTTTCGAAACGCACCGTCATCGGCAAGGGGAGCGGGAGAGTTGAATGTAGTTGTTTCGCCGTGACCAACTACCGTTTCTATAATATTATAGTTTTTCGTCCCAACACCACGGAACCGTACGCGCCTGCGTCGACCATATTAACGCTATAGACGATTATTGTTCAATCGAAATCGTTTATTACAGCGTTTTGCGTCAACTTGCGACATTTTGCTCACCACCGTCATCTGAGGAACACGTACGATTCGAGTTGGTCAACACCGTAACGGCCCACCGGATCGGTCGCGTTTTGTGCTGCGGCTGAGTAGTGTGAACGACGGACGGAGAGAGAAATAATCGATATCGGTTAGAGCAGCAGCGTAGCGCTGACGACGGGTAAATTCAAGGTACGTATCGATGTCGGTTTTTCAATGGCGAGCAGTGGGTTGTTGCTATCCCTACTCCCGGTGTGTTTTATTATTTTCACGCGTTTCCCCGCGGCACTTGTTATTTCCGTATCGAACGTAACACATTTTCGTGTTTCCTTCCTTTCCCGAACTACATCGTCTGTTTGCAAACCATTATTAATTATCGTCGTTGTTCCTCCGCGTTCCTACGCTAACACTGGCGCACGCATTCTTACCATTTCCACGCTCATTGCTAACCACCGCGTTTATCATCAGTACGAACTTGAAAAGTCGATCGCGTACTTACGCTCCGTCAAACAAGGTACGTTTTCGTGTGCCAAATATCCGTCTACATTATGCACGAGTGACGTGCCGTGTTAAACATATGTAATCTTTGTTGCATTCGTTACGTCGTGCTTTTATATCGTGTCATGTGTTGTTAATTTATTTTTATTTTTATTCGAATGTCAACAAAACACGATGAATTGTAATTTTATGAAAAATTATATATGTACCAATATAGAATGGTACACTTGTTTCCATGTTATTTCATTATCACTTGGAACTTTTGTCATTTGTCCCAATCGAAAAAACCCTAAATCTATTAATTTAGATCTAGATAATGCTTTATTATTCCATTAGTTAAATCACAATCTCATAAGTTATGATAATTCCTCTGCTTTTTTTATTTTTTACAACTAAATTTTCATCTAAATTCCATAATTTATTTTGAAATGTCAATACATAATATATTTTATAGCTACTTATTAAGCAATCCCTAAAATGACTTGAATATTTTTCCATTATAATATAGTCATAAGATATCTTAACTTGGTCGCTGATTGGAATACATTTTCCATGTTCAATTGAATTTTGTGCTTTAAGAGTATGATTTTATTTCAATTTTGTTTACCTGCTATAATATTCTGTATAGGTATCTTATATTCTTCATATTATTAATTATTTAAAATATAAAATGATAATTTGATGTTAAATATTTTCTTTACAATACAATTTTGTCAAAAGAAATGAAAGTATTGCATTTCTTGTTATATAAATTAAAAACACATTTACACATTTCTAAATTAATTTCTGATTGGTTTTATGCAATATTATTTTTATGCAATATAATCATATCAAAACAACTAGTATTTATAATATTTTTAGAAACCATAGTATTAACCTATGGATTTGCATTTTATTATAATAATTATAATTTATTTATTTTTTTTTTTTTATATAAATTCAATAAAAACAAAAAAAAAACTTAATTATATATTATACATACATTTTTACTAGATGGAAGACAAAAGAAGAATAGCTTTAATCATTGTAAACCATTTAAAAAACCAGCTAAAGTCCGGTGACTTTTCTGAAGAATCAGTGGAAAGCTTGGAAGTAGCAGTTCAGTGTATTGAATCGGCATACAGTTTAAGTCCCACAGATACAGAATATGTACATACTAACTTGGAGAATATCATAAAAGAATTTTATAAAAATGCAAGTACTGGGCCCAAGGTAAAAATCGAGGTGAAAATCGAGGTAAAAATTGTTTATTTTAAAACCATTTAATTAGTATATATTTTAAAAAAATGTCTTATAATGCATTTGAATATTATAACACATACATAATAATGAGATTACTTGTCAGTGTCAGTATGAACTGAAATATTACCCTTGTAAATAATAAAATTATATTTTTAATAAGACCTTAAATTATTTTGTACTTACAAAAGTATTTA
Organism: Chaitophorus viminalis; assembly: GCA_025469195.1. Taxonomy (NCBI): domain Eukaryota; kingdom Metazoa; phylum Arthropoda; class Insecta; order Hemiptera; family Aphididae; genus Chaitophorus; species Chaitophorus viminalis. Next base: position 103,088 of record JAIPRK010000837.1, on the reverse strand, counting down.
TATTCAGATATAGGTATTTATATTTTTGTATTTATGTGTATTCATTTTTAAAGTAATTTTATTAAAACTGCTGTTAACTAATATATAAATGTTATGAAAAAATAAAAGTACTTGTGCTCTTATAATATGTATATTTATGTATGCATTAACTAAAATGCCAATGATAATATTCAGTTTTAAATAGCATTTTCCTTGCATTTATATGAATAATTTTATTTTTTTTTACTAATATAATATAATTTATTTATTCATTTAAGCCAACCGATGAGCCAGAAGTCAAACCTGAAATAAGTCAAGCCAATAAGGACGAAGCTGAAAATCATAAAAAACGTGGAAATGATTTAATGAGAGAACAAAATAATGAAAAAGCTGTTGAAGCATACTCAATGTAAGTTTAAAAAAACATATAAGTTTCATTCATTATTATTTATTTGATTTATATCTTTACTTTTCTTTCTTTTGAATACTTTGAAGTAAACCAAAAGTGTCAAGGTGCTCGTTTAATAAAACATAGTAGGTAGGTATCTTGAAATTGTAATTGTATAAATATATCTATTTTTAGTTATAATTTCAATATATTATAATATTTTTAGTCATTCTTAAATACTGTTTGTAATAAATACATAGTATGTTTTATGCATTTTTTTTTTATAAGTAAATTGAAATGTTTATTTTTATTCTATCATATTTTTAAACACCTTAAAATATATTAAAGCATTTCTAATAAAAAAGTTAACTTTCTCAAAACTAATTTATTTCATGAACAGTCTTTCAAAAATTATCTTATATTTTAAATAAACATTAAATATATTCTATTCTAACATCATTTTATTAGGAATAATGTAATTTCATATGCGATGACTATCATTTTTTTTAAAATAAATATTTTATTCACAAAAATTGTATCCAGAATATGCTCAAAACTTTTATTTTATAATAAAATTAAATATTTAAGTATCATTATTTATGTTTTTAATTAGTTTAAATTACCTAGACTAATTTAGGTTTGTGAATTTCAGATCTATCAACTTCAATCCTACAAATCCAATTTATTATTGCAATAGAGCTGCTGCCTATAATGCATTAGGAAAGTATAATGAGGCCATTGAGGATTGTCAAAAAGCCATCGAGCTTGACTCAACATACTGTAAAGCATACTGCCGTTTAGGGTAATTATAATAGTTGTCTTAGAGTTTTGAAAATTGTTAAATTAACATGTGATAAGAACATTGATTTAAATAATTAAAAACTAAATATCTATATCAATGAATCTGATGTTTGGTTTTAATTTATCATTACTGTAGTAATATTAAAACACTGTTAAAAAAAAATAAAGATTGTATGCATCATTTCAATTAAATTGATTATAATTCATACTTTTTTCTCAACTAGAAAATAGTTCATACTTTTATTAAAAAAAATCTCAACTTGTTTGTGTTTAAATTTAAAATTTATTAAAAGCTTTTTGTTATATTTTAAATATATGTGGCTTATCAAAAAGTGTTGATGATAAAATTATTTTAATTCTAATTAGGTATTATATATTATTAAAAATCCTGTCATGGAATATAAATTATAATTATTGTGTGAATTTTGTATTTTAAAATGTTCATTTCTTATAATTTTTATAATAACATAATATAATATGACAATTTCATATTTTCAGTTTGGCTTTTACTTGCTTAAAAGATTATGATAAGGCTGTATCATGTTACAAAAAAGCATGTGAATTAGATCCAGATAATTTGGGTTATCAGAGGAATTACCAACTTACTTTGAATAATTTGGAAAGAGTTACTGAACAACAAATACCAAATGGTGAATCTCCAAATTTAATGGAAACTGCTGCACGTTTGATAAACAGTCCAGATGTTTCATCAGTGTACGTAATTTAAGAATCATTGCATTATATAAATTATCCATATATTAAGTTTTAAATTTCTTAGTGATATTTGTAGCATTGATACTCTAAATACTAACAATAACATTAAAATTATTTTTTAGGTTAAATGACCTTTTGGGAGATGAGGCTTCTGGTGGATTAGATAGACTTATGCAAGTGTAAGTATATTTTATTAATAAAAATTAATTTTCATGGTTTTGATTTTTTTATCCTAATTTAAATATACTAAAATAAATAATACCATTTCTATACTCTATTGTAAGAATGAAATTTAATAACATAGTTTTAACATATTTACATCTATCATATATTGACATGTGTACACAAAAACCATTCAATATACTTGCAATATATTTCTTTACAAGTGATTCTAAAATTATCATCGATATTGATTTAGAGAATTATAACCCATGATATTCTGTCTATCTATCGCATTCCCAACATAGGAATTTAGACATTTTCTATTTCCAATCTATCAATAAATTAATTTTGAAAACTGACTTGAATTCATTATGAAGTCTTCTTTAAATTGTTTTTAACACATTTTTTTAAATAATTGTGTACTTACCATACCCAAAAATCAGCTTTTGTTGATTCTTCTATTTCTAATTATATTTATTATCATTATAAATATTCATAATTTTTGTTTATTTTAGTGGACAAACTATAGTCACTCGTCTACAAACAACTAATCCTGAGCTATTAGATGGGTTTCGAATGCAATTTCAGAATGCTCAAAATGAAGGACAACCATCACAACCAAACAGATATCCTGATGAAAACTCTCCTTGAACATTTATAGTGTCTAATTTTAAGACTTTCCCTAAGAGATATCAAATATTTATTAATACTATTTTAAAATTAATTTTAATGATGTTATTGAATAACATTTAGTTAAAAAGTATCTTCAAAATATTATATTCATTGATAAATATTGGCCATAATTATTATAGTAAAGGAATACTAAGTATAAGTTTAAAACATTAACACCTAAACGTATTATACGTATTTTACGTACCTAACGTACATGTTTTGGTCGGTTTCCTTGTTTTAATAACGCCCACTTCTTTGTGCTATTGTCATGTACTCAAACTTGATTTAATTTCTTATCAAACAGTGTCATCACCCCTTGAATTATATTATTAATGAATAGCAATTCCACTTTATATTTTTATTTGAATTCCCCAGTATATTTATCACTTATTTAGTGTAAGATGTCTTTATTTCATTTTACATTCAAATAAAATTAATTTATACGTAACAGCAGCTATTTTATATTCTTCATGTCTCTAAAAACTATTTGGGTTGACTACTGTGAAAATGGTTCCATACATGGTTTGAGACACATTACTAATAAAGATGGAAGATCATGGGAGAGGTACCTTTTCATGTTACTGGTTCACATTATTACCAGCAAATTGTAATTACTTTTGTGTAAAAACAGGTTCATGTGGATTCAGTTATTGATAATTGCTGGCATCACAATTATAGTTTTAGTATCATCATCATGGGAAAAGTATTCTTATTCATCAATGGAAATTGTCATTGATAATCCTCACTATCCACTCAGCAACATTGATTTTCCTGCAGTTACTATATGCCCAATCAACAAAATAATGTATTCCAAGGCTCTCAACTTGGTGCTTAGGTATATAAAATTAATTAAACTAGATAATATTTGACAATGTTGTAGTGTTGTTAACTACCATATGATTTATTAAATATTAAGTAGTTTCAACTGTTTTAACTAAGCACAAATTATAATTTCTTTGACTAAATTTTTACCAAAATTTTTAGCACTATCCTTTTAATAGCAGCCCTTTTTAATACTAATATTTGATGTTGTTGATAACTTGAATTTTAATATTCTCACATTAATGACTTTATTATCCTAAAGACAATATTTAGTCAAAAATAATTTAATTTATTTGATCATAGATTATTATTCAAGTATCTACCTTTATACTTATTTTTCATCTCTGTATTATTTAAATGTTTTTTTTTTTTTTTTACACTGATAGATTTGTTTTTAAAAATAATTTTATGTACATTACACAATATGTTAAATATTTACCAATTATGTATACTTATTGTTCAATTCACTTTTAAACTCCAGTTGATGTAATGTTGTACAATAACAATTTCAATTTATTTAACTTTACTGTCCAAATGGTTCCTAATTTAAAACCACCTAGGTACTATAATTATTGTGAATAGGTGCACGTTTACAGGTTTAAGTACAAGTATTCATTATTTCTAAATTTTTTGAACTCTTTTTCAAAAATAACAAATTATTATCGCTCTTGTGTTAAAAGCTATAATAATTTTTCTTTGTACTACATTTGTCTATACGTTAAAAAATGTAGCTAATCTACGACAATATTGAATCAAACTATACATTCAAGTTCGTGATTTATACACGTTGTTCATGTGCCCTTAGTTTTGGTACGTAATTGTTTTTTAATGTTTACCATCGTATTGTTTCCAAAACCCAACTGGAACGAATTAGAATGGTATGGTATGGTATGTAATTTTCCGCAAATAATTATTATGGTCTGCTGAAAATAGAGCTAGGCTCATCGAATGTCATCAGATCATTTCAATAATATCCACTAAAGTGTTAGAAATGGATACCTACCTAATTATACATAACTGTCTATTTTATTTACGTTTTTTTTTTCTCTATCGATTGTGGAGTTCTCAAAGGGTAACCGAATAGCACCGCGGTGGCTCAAATGAATTAGTGACCTACTGTTACTGTGGTTGGCGGTTGTGTGAAGGCGGTTGAATGTTGTGATGCGCGTTGCCCTTACGAAATATATTTCGATATATTATCGAACTTTGCGGACATGGCGTGTGAAAAAGAAACACTTGCGCCAGTGAAATGCGATAAAATCATCACACGTCGCTAATAGATGTTTACGCGTCTCCAATTACAAATATCATATCGCTCGATTTGCTTTCGACCGGGGCCGACGACGAAGTTTCATAGGTTTTCCACGTGACGGAACAATGTGCGGGCAGGGTATTTTTTATTTTTTTTTCTCCAACAGTTCCGTATACTGGTGGTTTTAGAAAACAAATGTATTTACTGAGTGTTGTTAATCGCATTAATACACATGCGAGCCGGGCAAATGGGTGAAACCTAGGGTGGCCCTTTTGAGAAAGAAAAAAAACTGGACGGTTTTGATTCCTCCTTTTCCATCACAAAAAAAAAAATGTATTTCAAAACATAATCATAATAATTATAAATTAATACAATAATTTTTAAAAATAAATTAATGTATTTATTATTATTAAATTATTTAACAATAGGTACAAATTGTTATATACCAATACTGATTATTATTTTTTTTTAAATACAATTATACAAATAAGAAAAATTCGCTATCAAAAATTTATAACATATATAAAAATAATAAGCTATTTTTACTATACATGAATTTGATAATTCTTTTTCTGCACAATTTTTTTTTTCTTTTTTACAAATAAAATGGAATTACAAAATATAAGAATATGGAAATTACAGGACTGTTTTCTAAAAACGAGGTAAATAGCGTCCCATTTGTATTTTGTCGAGATAAATTTTCCGTTCGCCCACGCGGCACGCACCCATACGTTGGTGATTGTATTATTCGTATTGGACGTTAAATAAATCGAAAACTTATATTCCCGGGCCAACGATAATAGTACCCGGCCATTGACATTAACGCTTCTCTCCGTCCTACCGTGATATCGATTGCAATTTATCTATAACGTTCAACTATCCCACTAGAACTTATAGAAAATCAGCAAATTCTTAAATACGATTACAATCAGTTTTGAGTGATTAAATAAGCAAAAAAAAAAAATCGTCTACTTAAGGCATACATGTACACCTGGTACGAGACAGTGCATTTCTGTAATATGTTAAATCAACGCAGTTTTGGAAATCTGATATTATCTGCAATTAGGTACATAATATACCTGATACCTATGTTGTTTGATTGACTTATTTTTTTTAAGTAAATATACAAACGATTCAAACATGACAATCAGTTGGTCTAATTCCCTTCAGGCTCTCGGAAGGATGCAATTTCCGCAAAACACGAATCTTCATTTTTTTCTACAAAACAAGTCTGTGGTCCACATACCGCTAGAGGATATATCCGACATCATGTTGAAAGTGAGCTATGTGATAAAACTTTCATTGAATTATTATTGCACTGCAGTTGCAGCCAGTGGCGGATACGAGGGGGGGGGGCTAGAATCGCCCCCCCCCCTTGGGCCGTATTTTTTAAGTTATTTTTATATTATAAAATTGGGCTGAAAACAGATATTTTTATTTTTTTGATACTACTAATAATTATTACACAGTAAGCATTAGTTATGACTTATGATGAGTCTCCGTAAAACATTAAAACTATTTTCCATTTTTTTTACCCCATTCTCCGTTATGATTTTTCTTGACCTGTTTAATGTTCATAATAATGTAGAAACTAGAAACGCTACTTCTCGAACACGCGCTACTGGTGTTATCAACTTATCGCCACCGATAACAACAATGTTGTTTTTGTCAAGTTTATTAATTTCATATTTATTTAGTTTTATATATATAGGCGATTAGGTGATTATGAAATAATTAGTCTCCAATACAAAAATAAAGCATAGATAATAAAGTAAGTACTTTATTATCTATGAAAAAAATGGTGAAAAATTAAAATTAAAATTGAAAAAGAAGTCATTAAATTTTTTAAAATTCGCCCTCTCCTTTGGGTGACTTCTGGATCTGCTACTGGTTGCAGTATTCACTCGATTTTCTGATACTTACATTGATATCTAGACGCACTACCTACTTAATATATGGCTATAATACAAAATTTTTCTGCAAATATTTGAATCGTAATAGTGTGATATTCTTCAATAATAAAGTGTAAAGAAATATTCAATACACATAAGACATATTTAAATTATTGATCAATTATTATAGTCCACAAAATAATATTGATGATAATTGATAATATTATTATAAAAATCAGTGTCGTGACTTGTGAAAATGAAGAAATTAAACGTAGGTATACCCATTAAATTTTTAAGAATTGTTAACTTTTTACTAATCAATACTTATGTTTTCTGCTTATAAATAATGATTGGTGGTATTCGATCTCAAAATTTTACGAAAATAGATAATAAAAAGAAAATTGTTCACTAAGACATATTGAATATTAAAGTGCGAATATTTTACAGTCCATATTCTTGTGTTTCGTGTAAAAAAAAAAATACATAATTCGGGCTCGGAAGTTATAAGAGTTAAAAAAGGCAAAATATGCACAAAAAAAAATGTAAAATATGCATGACAAAATATTAAATATGCAAAATAAAATTTATTAAATATTCAAAAAAATTTACTTCGTATACAAAAAAATGTATATTTTATTTTTGGATTAATGTTTTGGCTTGTATTATATGTTTGGTGGATTGTAATTTTTTAATCTAAAAATATATATAGAATAAAAGTTATTTGAAAAATTATATTAATTTTTTTTAATTCATTAAATAAATAGATTATTGTAAGCGTCATACCTATAAATGTATTGCATTAAATAACCAGAACTTTCTTGATATTTTCTAATTTTCTATATCAAACGAACGACGGTTGTCTGTGGGTATATTTTTGTAGCGCGAAAAACTTTTTTCAACATCAATTTGTTTAAAAAATATTAAACGAGCATAAAAATCCAATGAAAATTGAGAAATATGCATAAAAAGCATATGAAAATTAAGAAATATGCACTTTTTTTCTGAAATTGACAAAATATGCAAAAAAAAAATGCATTTTTAATTTTTGTATTTAAACTCGTCATTGTATAGAACAGATTTCTAGCTTGGTCTGCTATAAATTGAAAGTATACAGAAAAATATGCAACTCCTACAACTTCCGAGTCCTAATAATTATCTTGGTGATATCCCGCAGGAAATATCGCTATAGGCATATCTCTGTGGGACACCCATTTATTGTTGAATAATTTAAAAAACGTATACACATAAATACTATATCAGATTCATATATATGAGACGGTACTGTCGAAACGTAGTGCGCGTAACATGTGACAAAATATTTGACAGTTAATTGCACTCTATGAGTATCTTCTCTAGAAACTCGTCACGAATCATCATGTTGTCTTCTATCTATTTCTCCACTGTATGGCCTGTATATTCACACCATAGGCGAAATTTGAGGGGGGGACTTAGCAGTTAGCACCTACAAAAATATACTCTTAAATCCTTCATCATTAATAATCTAATAAACATAATACAGTAAACGTTATTTGAAAAGCCCTTCCAAGTTTCCAGGTCAAAAACTGAAATTGCGACGATGATTCACACGGAACAATAGTCTCCGCGCATCATTCGTTAGAGCAAATCTTATAGGTTAGGTATGTGCGCAAGTGATTTCTATTTTCTGTACAATATGTCCCTCTTTGGTGTCGATTCTAATACCGAATAACCATTAATAAGTAGTCCTCAATCAGTTAACATCACAGTAAAATAAATTTTTCTCAAAAAAAAAAATATATATATATATAAGTACATAATTATATAATATATATAATTCACTGTATATATTTTGCTTTTCTGTTGTGTACGAAATTATTAAAGTTGGCACCGACTATTGAAGACATATTCCACAGTTGTTTTTGGCGAGGTATAATGTACAAATGTGTAGATATCCTGCGATTTCAACGTACCGAAGAAGGGTTTTGTTATTCGTTCAACAGCAAGACAGCCGAGAAGAATACCAAGTATACACTATACATATATTTATTTTTATTTTATATTCATGAATATATAAACGCGTTAAGGCTAAGGCTCAATACAGTCTAAATAAAGATATAACAATAAATATAACAATATAACAATTTAAGATGAAAATTTAAGAATAACAATAGTTACTTAACTAATTATAGATAAACTAATACTTAAAACTAGTAGTTTATTATAAAATTGTGTATGTTTGATTATAATTAAAAGAAGAAGTCCACACCGGACTTATTTCCAAACTTCAAAATTCTCTCGAAGGGTTTATTTTGATCATAATTTGTTCTATGGTTTTTGATATGAAAGGAAGGGCATGTTTTGGAGTTACTACAAATATATATATCACTATTAGACTTAATACACGAATAAATAAAAACAACTAATCGCACATCTATCGTTCGTTACATGATTTACCATCCGTCTGCAATATTGTTATTTAAACTACAAAACTATATACATATTTTAATATATATATATATATATATTTATCATATATGATGTGCGTACACCATCGGCATAATTTTTGGAAATTTTTGGACACAATATGAGCATAAAATTAATTTTCTAGTATAATATATTATATATTGCATCTGATGATATATAAAGCTAAAATATACACGTTTGAATAATTTACATCTTAATAATATTTATACATGAATCAAATTATTATAATTTTACGTAGGTATAGGTACTGATCAGTAGGTTAAAAATTAATCCACGACGTATACAGTATGGCAATGTGTCTTTAAATCAGCTGTACTAAAAATATCACACCGTATAGTTTCATATTGTCCTGATGTAGACAATTACGTAGTTTTTATACTTCACATAATATTATATTAATGCATTTTTTGTGACATAGTGACAACGACATTATCAACCCACCGTTTGTCGGCAAAAATGGACAACTCATTGCACTAAGGAACAATGCCGCCGGTGAAGGTACCGGACTAAAAGTTGTCATGAACAACATGAGCAACGAATTCTTTCCCGATGACAAGCGCAGGAGAGGATACAACGTGAGTATATACACTGAAGTTGTGGGTCACAATCGTGGATTGCTCCAAACATTTCATTAATAACTTGTATAATGTTATAAAACTGCAGTGTATGTATGCTGAAGATGGAATATTGTGTGTGTGTGTGTGTGTGTGTGTGTGCGCACGCGTTTTCAATTTATTTTTAACACGTCATTCGTATAATAATTCAAACATGGTATGCACTGTGATAAGTTACCTTCAGTACAAATAAGTTAAGTACAGACGTATGCCTCATCATAGTAGTAAATAGTAACTAGTAACTAGTATAAGTACATTCGTGTTTTCACGAAAACGCCTCTCGTATACGAAGACAGTATTAATTTTTACTTTATATCAGAGGTACCCAAACTGTGCGCCGCGGCATCGACTGTGTTATCTGATATACAAATAAATTATTATATTTTACAATGACGATCACGGTCATTTTATTATCTTGGTTATCAAAAATACTGTAAAAAAATTCACCAATACGGAATTGACCAAATTTTGGATTTCAATAAAAAAATTAATATCCCCTTTTATGTGAAAAACTCTACGTGTTTTAATACCGTTTTCTACTTCATATTTGTTCGAAACTGGGTTTTCCGCGGTCGCTGTGATAAATAGCAGATATTGCTAAAGAACCAATTTGGAACAGGAAAAGAAAGCAGCAACTGGCTGTATCTAATTTGATCCCAAGATTTGAAAAATTATGGATTGATGTCCATTTTCCAGGATCATCCATCTCCCTAACTAAATTGTCTTCTTCAAATAAACTAACTTAGCCTAATTTACTTTGTTTTAGTATATAAATATAATAAAATAAGTATTTTAATATTATCTATAAAATATTATTGTTATTTTATCTATTTTTATCTAAAAAAAAAAGTTATGAATTTTATTAAAGGCACCGCGAATAGGAAAAGTTCGGGAAACTTTGCTTTATGTATGTAAAAACTATTTTTACCAGAACTGAATCAATAAAACTTATGAGTTATTTCATTTGAATAAATATAATATTATAACATATTCTACTGCTATAATAGTGCTATACAGTACACTCGTGCAAAATGTTTGCATAAAAATTTTCATTTAAATATCACAAACATCGTTGTTGACATGTTTATATATTTTAATATAAATTTTAAATTTGAATCATAGAAATATTGATTATTTTTGTGCAATTTCGCGTTTTGAAAAAAAGATAAAATATTTAAAATGTTGTAAAAACAAGATATTTTAACTCGGGGTACAAAAATGTACACGGTTAATTAGTATACCCAGGGACGGATTGGACCCCCGGGAAATTGGAAAATTCCCGGTGGGCCGCTGTCTATATTTATGACTTTGTATAATATTGAAATATTATTAACAATAATATAATACTATCTCGTCTGCAGTCATGTTTTATTACATTGAGGAAATATAAATGAACACTTTTTTTAGAACATAGACAGCAATAAATAATTGTTATTACTAAATAGTAGGTAAATAGTTAATACTAAACTATAAAAGTCTATATGCCACTGACGGTCAGATTAAAAACCTATGATTATATTATTTGTGGATTATCTAAATATGCTTATTGCTTATCGCACTGTATGTACACCGTATCGTATCTACCAGCAAGTGCATCGCGTGTAGCAAGCATAGTGTCCTACTAATTACCAAGTACTTACTGTGTAGTGCAGTGGTTCTTAACATTTTACGAATGACGGAAGACTTAACATTTTATAAGATTTTCGTGGAACACAACCGTAAAATAAAAAAAAATTTTCACTGATTTTAAAATTTTGATGGAAGTATGAAGAAAAAGAAGAAGCATAAGTAGATACACAAAAAAATGACAATGATTCCACAACGTTGAGTATAAGTTGTAAAGTCATGTTATACTGTTTTAATAGTATCCCTTTACTGCCAAACATACATAAATCTTTATCTCGCGTATAAATATGTACTAACATTAGGTACCTTCAACGCAAATCACATGTGAAAGATCATTTTCCCAGCTTGAGAATACCTACTAAAACAAAACTTCGTAATCAGTTAATTGATATACTATGTCAATATTTGCTTTTCAAACACTTATAAAAAATAAATGTGCAGATGAATTTCAATAATTTTTAAATAACAATAAGAAAAACTTCTGTGGAATATTCTATTAAGTCAATTCAATATTCTATTAAATTCTATCAATGATTACAAACAAAAAATGTAAAAAAAAATTGAATATTTCAAATAGCTTAAAAATCAATATAATATTTAAAAAAAAAATATGACTTAAAGGAAATGCCAATCTTAACAGCGTATAACAGTTTCAAGATTCTGCGACTTATACTTTTTTAATTATAACAAATATTTAAAATCGTTTGAGAATAAATTGATATTTTATGCAATTTCGTAAAAATTTAAATTTCAAACGGTCATAAAATTTTTTTCGTAAAGTCTAGTACAATTTTTTTTATGGCTTTTTGAAGAATAACTTATGATAAATAACCTAGTGTTAAAATTTTGAACCTTAAGTAACAGAAAATATTTTATCAATTTTCAACTACAAAATCACTTGCAAATTATCGCGATTTTAACATATTTTATACGAATTTGAAATTTATAAGTTTATAAAGAACATTTGAGAGAACCAATTTCCAAATATTTTTAGTTTCGATAAGTACAACTTATAATAAACCTTGAATTAAATGTTCAAGAATTTTCGGACAGCCAAATAAATTTTATAGATATTTCAACAAAAAAAAAACTTAAAAAAATTGAAAATTTAAATTGTCTATAAATAAATCAAAAAATTTCAAAATACTTCGAAGAAATGTTTAGTGAAAGTTGCAAGTGTACCTATGCGTTTTTCGTTTTAGAGTTAGAGCATTTAAAAAAAAAACAGTTTGTCAAAACGTGGTTTTGCCTAAAATTTCCTGTGTTTTCGTAAATTTTTTAGTGGGTTTTTCGACGCTTATAAAAAGTATTAAAAAAGTTTGATTTTTGACTTGCCCAAGTACCATTTACATTCGCTTTTCTCTCAGAAAAGTTTAAGAAAATCGAAGCTTTTTTACTGCCCCAAAACGTGATGACAGGTACAAAAATAAAATATTAAAAAAAAAAACACACATCGTTGTAAAACTAACAGATTCCATCACTTCGTTCAGAATCTAAAAAATAATTAACATTATGAGTGTATGTATTACTATAAACTTCTAAGCATTTTAATGACTTAATACATTGGTCAAAACAAATGGGCCGCTGTGTTTATAATTTCCCGGGCCGGATTATGATCCCAATCCGTCCTTGAGTATACCTATACCATCAAAAGTATCGAACATTTTAAAAAAATATTATTCATATGATAAAAGAATAATACAAACTTGTATAACTTATATATTACATAAAATGCACTTTCCTACAAATTCACAGCCCTAGTTATAACTTGTAGGTGCGCGTTATTGTTATATTAATTATTATACGTACTTTATTATTCGTTTGCTTGCTTGTTTTTTTTTCTCTCCCTAAAAGGTGATGGTGCACACACCCGAAATGTTCCCAGACGTGTCGACCGGTTATAAGTTGCACGCCGTGCGCGATCGCATCAATCGGATATCTGTGAACGTGGCTCAAGTGAAAGCGGACGATTCGCTCAATCGTCTCAGCAGACACAACAAACATTGCTACATGTACGACACTAAGTCGGCGTACGACAACACGTTCTCCAAGAGCAAAAACGAGGACATGTGTTACAGCAAGTGCCGGCTGAGGACCGTTTACGAAAAGTGTAACTGCACGCAGTACTTTTTCAAACTGTACAAAGGTACATACAAACTATACGAAATCGATTTATTCGCATACTATAATGATCTGATATGTTACGGGACCGATGGACAGAGGACCGTATTCGGAAATTTGCCTCCCCGTTGGCGTATTTTGCAAATGAGGGTACATTCAGAACCACCATTGGTCTATTTGAATTCGCGCCTTTTTTTCTGCATATTTTCCTATCAATTGCCTCCTTAGCAGCCACAAAGATTGTTTGTTTATAGTTATATAGCCACATTAAACAAATTTTAATCAAAAATGGCCGAATGGTATGATCATATCTACCCGAAATTCGTCATTCCGAGATCGATTCTTTTTTCCCAAAAATAATTTTTGCACTTTTATTTTCATTATTATCAAAACATAGGATTGTGCATTATAAAGTAGGATTACATGATTTCTTTTATTATAGTTATAGGTAGAAAATAGTGCATGTGCGGCACTGATTGCGGTACTGATTGCGTGCGGACGCCCTGTTACCTATCCGACTTGGTTTTTCATGACAAATCGGGGGATTTTTTTGATTTAAGTTCCACAGTGAGCTCACGTGGTTGCCATGAAGGCTATTGATAAGAAATTATGTGGAGAAAAAAATGGCGCGAATTTAAATAGACCAATGGTAGGAAGGCGGTTCTGAATGTACCCTCATTTGCAAAATAAGCTCCCCGGAGCGACAAAATTCAGCCACCCCCTCCAACCCATAAGGAATGTTTTATACATTGTTACATAGTATAATGTACGCTGCAGAGGCAGTTTTTGCAAATTTGTCGCCCCCCTAAAAATTTCCACTAGGGGCAATACGGTACCGTTGATCCCCCCCTTTTCAAATAAAAAATATTTTTGCAATTTTTTGTGTTTAGGAGCACACGCACATACACTGTTTGTTGTTGTAACTTGTAAAGTATACATTTTGAACGTTTAACAGGCATTTTTGTTACTAATCGATATTACTCGTATCTAATTCGCCTTTCTTAATGTCACAAATCCAAAATAATTGAAATGTAGTTTGTCTGTGAACGTATATGTCTCTGATGAAGACACATACTAAAATGTGTTCGTGTTTAAGACAGAAATAACAAATGGTGCGTATTTGTAATGTTTTGTGGAATAAATATGAGTGTTTTAATGTATAATAAAGTTAATATAATATACAAGTATAAATAATTAAAACAAAACAACTTTAACAAATTTACAATTATACTGTTATTGACATTAAAAGACCTATGAATCATAGTATTATGCATTTAAAATCTAAAAGTCAATCAAATATCAATGATTTAGGTATAATATTATAATATTACCTATGTACGTGTTTTATTTTATAATATAGATCTTGGAACTCATTGTGGAATTCAACACATACCGTGTTTAGTTAATAACGATGGTAAGAGCAGACATTTTTTTTTTTAGTATCAGTTCAATACATAAATGTCAAACAACATACAAATTTCTACTATTCTGATGTTGTGCTAAGTATTATAATATCGTCATAGAGTCTTGTACGTAAATCATCCATGTATTATTATTATCTTTAGTAATTCAACGGAACCCATCAGCCCCGAAAAATGAACCAGGGTTTCCCGAATGGAGCATACCAGTCTCAATGAACTGCAGTTGTCCATCACCGTGTTCGTATATCATGTATACGACCGAGCTCCAACACGACGTAAGGTAAAGCACATCATACATAATGTGAAATGCGTCTAGAACTTATAATATTAACTATTGAAATATGAATATTAAATACTATAAGCTGAGAAATTCGTTTTGTTCAAATGTGAAACGGGTAATATAGTAAACCGTGGATTATGATTTTATATTTCTACAGATCATTTGTTAACACAAAATTGTTGTCGACGAGATACATGGTTGACTTGGAAGTCAATTATAGAAAACTGTTTGCTACGAGCTACCGACGATCAATGAAGTACAGTACGCAAGACTTGTTAGGTATTAAAGCCAAAATAATGCATTTATATTTTCACTTTGGGGTTTTAACTTGTACTAGCCATGATAAGCAACTGCATTTACATTATAGTCAATAAAAGTACACACGCAGGGTCCATTTTTCAGAATAAATGTATTTTTTTTTTTTTTTTAACGTTTTTAATAATTTATAAACAGTTCAAAAATCTTATAATATAAAATATAATATTATAATACAATCTATTTTGTTAAAGCAAAAACACAAACCGTTTTAAAATGTTATGCGCGTTAGATGACATTCTTTTTTTTTTCATTTCATTTACATTATGTCCTTTATTTTTCGTCTAATATCCATATAAATTATAAATTATAATATACAGTATGGAGCATAAGGATCAAGTAATCAAAAATTGTATGATAAGCAAAAGGCAACTTCGTGAAAGAAAAAGGGTATTAGTGGAAAAGAACTTGATTTATTAAAACTTTTAGTTTCGGAAAAAAATAATAAATATTATTACAAAAATAAATACTGGAATCAACTTTCTGTGAATTTGGATTTGAGGATTTATTTATCTTCTGCTGATTATTATTATTTTTTTTTAATAATTAAACTAAGTTCGTATAAATTGATATTTGATGTAATGAATATACTGTACAGAATAGTTTTGTGTTAACGCGACCGATTCGCAAAATAGTTAAAATGAATGCAAAATTTAACGCCCCATTGTACAATATATCGTTCGGTGTGTACTAGTTGCGGTCACCCATAAAAAAGGTTACATACTTATTGCGGTAACTCAAATAATAAAAACTAAGTATACTATATAATATTTCGTTTATTTATTTAATTTAGAAAAATGTATTAATCAAAATTTTCTTTCCCATTTATATCAAAAAAATAACGACTTGGGACTGTCTACACTATTATTTATTGTGTACGTATAGTTAAAAATGTTGATACTTATGTTTAAATTACGTAGTTAAACTTGTGTCAAAATATAATATAATATGTATAATAATAATAATTTAAAATTTTAAAATTTTGTAGGTATAATTTTGAAAGAAGTCGACTTAAGATATTCAAGCCGATTACTTTCGTCTTCTTCGTAATATTGTATTTGTTGTGCTAAAAAATACTTTTTTTCTATTGAAATTTTATTAACATGACTGGTTTTTGTATAATTCATTTTCAAATAATTATTAGTTTGAATTTCATTTAAAGCGTCAATAAATATAAAAATATTTGGGTGAGAGTAGTAAAACATGATATTAAGCTTTGAATGAAAACTTTCGCATGCATTGGTTGTTCGTGTTATGGAAGACGAATAATATAAATTCCGCGTGGAATTGGAGTATAATAAAGCTATGACCACAATTAAGATATTACTTAAATTGGCGTGACCGCAACTGTTATATCTGTTTATCTAAAAATCGTCATGACCGCAACTAGTATGCAGCCATATCGTATCTATGAATCATAGAATAATTAAATTATAATTAGACAGGTGTATATTAATATTTTCAAAGTTGAAAAATAATATTATACTAAACAAATGAATAAAATCTAAAGTAAATATTATATTATGCAAATATCCTAAAAATTATTATTAAATTGTATGCGAGCCTTGTCATTTTTTTCGTATCAACACTAGTAAATTATGTTTTTTTCCCAATAACTCATTTAATTATCTTTAAACCTATACGAATTAATTTCATTAATATTTAAAATGTTAGATTTATTGCAACAAATAATTAAAAAAATTTTAAAACGTATATCTGAACGATTTAAGCCTGGAGGGTTTTTGTATCTGGACATATTTTACTCGTGATTTACTATTGTGATCATAGATAGTTTTTTTTTATACTAATTTAAATGATGGGCTAGTTTAATTTAGTTAAGCTTTAACTAATTTTCATATCTTATAAGAAACAATGAGTTTTATTCACTTGTATTCTAGAATAAGTAGAAACTTATTCTACTATAATAATTATAATTTAAATTAGGTACCATAAAATATGATTATATATTTGATGGAAACAAGATGTAATCATATCTTTATCGATTTTATGTTTCAACAGTATCGTTTGGTGGGGTGGCCAGTCTATTTCTCGGTTGCAGCCTAGTTAGCATAGTGGAAATCCTTTACGTCATCTACAAGACTTTTCTGGCACTCTCGCATAAATATTGCTGCAACAAGCGTCACGAAGAATCTTCGGACTCAGAGACTACGCATCATCCGTTTGCCAATTAGACATTTTCCAATAATGTTCCACATCAAATAGTCTCGAATATATAGAATTGATATAAGATACGTATTTAAATTTGTATGATTATCGAAAGAAGTAATACACATTTATATAATGAAATGGCACCAATCTATTATAATAATCATAATATTATTGTTGTATTTATATAGAATATGGGGCATTGTTCTTACATACAAAATGCATCTACACATAGACATAATTCACAAAAATATAATATAAAATATAAAATATGCAAAAAGTAATTTAATAACTATTCTACAACTAGAACATAAAACTATACCTTGTATCAGACAAACCGTGTTTAGAAAAAAAAACCCGTTATTGGCATTGCAGCTGTAGAAAATCAAGTGAACAAGTTTGTAATAAACCTACAAAGATTATCATTGTAATGTAATTTTATCAGTATCGCTGAATATGTTTCGTATTTTTTATTAAAATGAAATGCATAAACTAAAATTTGAAATCCGAAAGGTAAATCGTATAATATGGAAAATAATTTCAGAGGGTAAGTATAAATGATATCCGAAAAAATATATTAAACTATAATCTAGTTAATACAATAAGTAATAACATATGATATGGAACAATATTACTATATTGATGCTTGAAAAAAATAACAATTTTGTTTATGTTCATACAATGACTGATAAATTATTTAATAAATAACATTATATTTTTATAGTGTTCTATAGGGGTGGCCAACTTTAATAGGCTTGTGATCGACCACTGAGTTTTTCTAAGTTGTCGCAATCAACAAAAAAAAAAAAAAAGGTAGTCAATAAACAAATATATATTATATGTACGTACATGCGTGTTACACTTCTTTTATTACTTTAACTATACAATATAAATATAAAAAAGAACCGAATGGGCCTCACTCTACTGTACAGTTGGGGGTAGAGTGCACATCGTTCATAGGATAGGTCATTACAATGGATTTATTAAATTGGAATGCAATGATAGGTATCATTGTATACGAACAACGATTCTGAATGGAAATGATAAGTCATATGTTGGTCTAAAATGGTCTAAAATTGAAATATAATGCAATAATATGCAATTTCGTAAAAATTTAAATTTCAAACGGTCATAAAATTTTTCCTTTAAGTCCGGTAGAAATTTTTTTATAGATTTTTGAAGAGTAACTTATGGATCACCTAGTGTTAAAATTTTGAACCTTAAGTATAAACAGAATAAATTTTATGAGTTTTTATCTACAAAATAACTTTCAAATCAGCATAATTTTCACACATTTTATACAAATTTGAAATTTATGGGCTTATAAAATAAACTTGAGTTAAACGATCTCCGATATTTTTAAGCTACGATAAGTATAACTTATAATAAACATTGTCTTAAATTTTCAAAATTTTTCGGACAGCCAAATAAATTTTATAGATATTTCAAAAAAAAAAAACTTACAAAAATCGAAAATTTAAATTGTCTATAAATAAGTCAAAATATGTCAAAATACGTTGAGAACTTAACCATGTATAGAAAATGCCAATATAACGGTTTGGTGAGAATTTCAAGTGTTTGCGATTTTTCGTTTTTCAGTTAGAACATATTAAAAAAATGTATTTTATCAAAACGTGAATTTTCGTTTTTTCGACGCTTTTAAAAATAATTGAATAAGTTGCATTTTTGAATCACTCTAGTACCATCTACATTCACTTTCCTTTCATAAAAGTTGCTGTTTAAGAAAATCGAAGCATTTTTACTGCTAAAAAGGTGTCGTCAGAGGTCAGGCACAAAAAAAAATAAAAATAAAAACATTTTATTTGTTTTCTGAATAAAATTCGAAAATTCAAGAAAATGCGAAATGGTGTCGTGATCAACTCAAACTCGTCTCGCAATCGACCAGTCACACTATAATGAGTATAGATAATTTCACTGGCCGCCGTAGCCCATATATACGACAATCGCGTGAGCATAATATATTACGTAGATGCTCCAAAGCGTGTTAACTATTTCTAGTCTCCTGGTATCAAATTTTCTCTAAAACATGATTTCTCCTAATTAACATACACTCTCACGCCCTTGACCTTAATTTCTAGACGTTACCATACGGGCGACGACTTTCTTCGTGATATAACACCGTCGACCGTCGTTTTAAACACTGTATAAGGTAATCAATAATTATAAAAAAAAAACACATCATTGTAAAATCAATTCACTTCGTTCAGAATCTAACTAACATAAAAAATTAATTACGAAACATTTTAGTAGTTAATGGCTTTGTTTTTATTTTTTGTTTTATTTTTGCACAAACATATACTTCAAGGTTCAAACGTAGATCAACAAAACATAATAACTGAACAATTTTTAATATTTTTTATAATAATTGTAAGACTCTATTAATGGACGTATTAACGTATAAGTTACATAACATATGTTATAAGTAGTAATAATCTTTTAACGTTAAAATTCAGGTCTAAAAATAAAAAAGTTTTAGGTATAGGACAAACGACAAAATATTGTAATAAATATTAATGGGTGTCAAGGGCACCCATCAGGGGTCGCAAGGGGGTGACATGACACCCTCTAGAAATATTATAATTTTTTTAGTTTTGAATAATAAATTAATTTTACTTATAATATACACATAAGTTTTTTGTTAATCGATTACGATCATACGTCATAATACTCGACATACAGTTAAAGATTAAGATAACAGATAAAGATTGTGTTGCGTTGTTGTGTTTCTATATTAATTATTAGTGGTTACTGGTTGATTACCATGAATTAAAATATAATGCACTTTTTTAACACTTCCGCCTACAACATGCACGATAGAGAGGTCATTTAGCACATTATTTAGGTCATAAGGCGTGTAAAAACTTGGACAAGAAACATTATGGGAGAAAATAGGTTGGATGGACTGTGTATGCTCAGTGTTCATAGACAAAAAGTACATAACGACATTAAGTTTGTTGAAAAATTGTTCACAAATTTGGTTTGAAATAAAGCAATTTACAGTTCATGTTTTAAAATATTATTTTTGTTTACATATACAATGTACTTATATTTGTTTCATTATTTAATAAAATAAATTTGATTGATTATTAGTTTTTAAGTTGTTTATTTTATGATTGTCACCCCCCTAGGTTTTCACAGATGGGCGCCCTTAATGAGTGTTCACAAGTATGGTTTAAAAAAAAAAAAAAAAAAAATGTATAAAACATGTTCATTTGTCGTTTATCATAGTACATATTTTATTACATTGCCTAGATAAATAATTGATTTATCAAAAAATATTGTTCAATAAATTGTTTAATCTAATGTAGTATTGACTTTTGTCGTTCGTTCCGTACACGTTAACAGAGACACTACTAATTGTAAAGAACTAAATTCTAATATACACATTGAGCAAAAATTTGCCAAACAGTACCCTCATACGCAGAAAAAAAGGACTAACCCAATACTGGGCTTGGTATATGAAGAAACTGATTGCTGTAGAAAGCTCGCAAAAACAATCCATAATCAAAAGTGTATTTGCATTATTTTTGACGCGACAAATACGAAAAAACGTTTAGCGAAAGATAATATAAGTTATGGAGGGTGTAGGGTTTTGGTCAGGGTGTTGGGAAGTGATAGTAGGTTTGTATAATACTAAAATTTCAATGTTTGGAAGTCATTAGTTAAAAAAATGTACTCGTTATCCTAATGACCCTATACTAAATGTGGTAAAAATAACTCGCAAAACCATTATCACACATTTCACATGCCTCAAAATACGTTTTTTTTTTTTTTGCTATACTTTTATCTTGCAAACAGAAAATCTAATAATAAAAGCAATATAAGACAAGAGTATTAATTAAGTACCCCTAATTCGTTATACCTGATGATTAAAAAAAAAAAAAATAAATCAAAAATATTGGACGGTCTCCATTCTCCATTATGTAAAAAGTTTCTCGTCTTAACAAGCCATTTTCTTACCGTGCACAAAGGATAATATAGCGTATGGACTGCTCATTTTTAAAGAAATAAAATCACAATACCAAACATAATGGAAAACGTTCCCGTAGGTTGATTAAATTGATTTTTTTTTTTTTAAACGTCGACAATATTTTATGATTGTTCCACTGTTTGTAGTAATAAATTCTAGTGTTTCCGTTCTAACAGTGATGGAAAAAGTGTCTCAAAAAAAAAAAAAAAATAGCACTATGCATTTAATGAATATAATATTTCAATATCATATGATTACGACTACGTATTTTATTTGATCAGAAACGCCGCCGACCGGTGTTGGTTGCCGCTACCGCGTTTACGCACTCGTGAGCCGCACGACCTTGAAACATAATAATTGTGCGCGCGGAACCGAATATTGGGTACCAGGATCGCAGCAGGACAACCGGTTACTCCGAGCATGCGCAAGGTGGCGGCGGCACCGGCGGCGGCACCGGCGGCGGCCCGTTGCGATCATCTTCCATCACCGTCCGGCACGCGCGCGCAACGTTTGGATTTGTACGTAATCGGTAAATGGTGTATTGATAACTGATTTGATTACTACTCATCGTGATCAATTTTTCTTACTAGAAAACAACTTTCTCGCTTGTTGACATTAGTTGTTCCGGATGACAGATCCCACGAAAAATGATTTAAAACTGTCATTTTTGAACCAATTTGACAATTTATTAAAAAACAATATATATATGCTCATAGTTGTGTGGATATTATTAATCAGAGTCAGTCAAAGAACAGGTGTACTGGACCAATGGTTAATAATACGTTATTATTGCACATGTTAGTTTATTATACGTATAAATCAATATCTACCAGTACATTTTACGGTCCTACCTACAAACAAAATTAATGTCTTTTCGAATTGATGAACCGAATACTTTGTTTTTGTTTCTTTTTTTCATTCTCCTATGGACCTGAAATATTATTTAGATAATAATATATCGTAAGCATGTATTATGTCCTTCTGAATTTTATGTTATTTTACTATTTATTATTATTTTATTTATTCTGTACTCTATGAATAGTGTACCCACTTGAGCGTTAATTTTTCACAATTAAATTAAAAAAAAAACACATTGATTTTTTCATTACTAATTATATATGAACATTTGGTTTGCTGATCAGTAATTAATTTAAATAATAATTATGTTTAAATTTAATGATAAGAAGTATAAGTGGTTATACGCATTTGGCGAGAACAGCTGCAACGGAGTGTGTGGCTAACATATAGAGTTGGGTAATAATTATGTGTTACAATTTGTTATATATACGGTTCAATGCCAACATCAGTTCTATTCTAGATTATTTAATTTATTTTTCAAATTACATATGTTAGTAACATACATAACATAGATAAAAGTTTTACAAACTATTATACCTTATATACCGAAACACCATGGACTACAATGTATATACACAAATAATATCGTTGATCGAATGTAGCATATTGCATTTACTCATTCTTTTACAATCATCGTATCGCAATATCATCTTCTGGCTTCTATAAATATTTAGACTCAGTACTGACAGTACTTGTATTATACTGATATCAAAACAAAATTGTATAGCACTTGCAGATATCATGTCGTATAAAAAAAATAACCCTAAAGAGTTATCACATGATCTTTTTAATAATTCAAGAGTCCGTATTTAAAAAGGTATTTTTCTATAGCCATCGTATCGGAGTTAAAATCTTTTAAGTTTTTCCTTTTTATGTGCTTGACGTTTAAATATTTGTCTTTTATAGCTATGTCAATCAACGAATATGAAATATCTAATGGTCTGCGATGAATCAATTTTACCTTTTTCTTTTAATTATTTAACCATGAGCAAAACTTTGGAATCGATTTCTAGGAAAATGTTACAACAAGCAAACACATGATTTAGCATTAATTTTTTAAGTTGTTTAAAAAACACTCAAAGCTCTGTTATTGTTGTCTATACTTCCTTTGCAATCATAATTGAATTGTACAATAAATTGTAAATAGTGCACGGGTAATTTGGCTTATCACGGGTCATGGCAAGTATAAAAACTTTCTGGAGTAATTATTGTGAAAAAAGTTCCTTGCACGGTCTACGGTATGTCGTCAAAAAGGAAGCAACACCTTGTGAAAGGTATGAATAAATCTATAAACATTCTGTGTTATGTATAGTGTTTATAGTGTTTAAAATTTCATTTAGTTCTACATACGTCAAACAATTTAGTTTTTCTTTCACATAATATTCTATAAGAAATAAAATAAAAGCTGCGAAAAAGGAAAATACTCAAATATTTAAAATACCAATCATTATTATTCGTTATTCCTATCATTGTTCAAATGTTATAACATTATTTTGAAAACGCTACATAGTACATAATATAGTATATTTATGGGATATAAAGACTAGTTTAGAGATTATTGTAGATATAATAATAATTTGCAACCGAAAAAATTCAATAAACCACAACGTCACCACATAATGTAATGTATTTTATTTAATGTAATGTAATTTCTAATATTATAGTTGCCTATAACACATTATTTGTCGTTTTAAGTTTTCTGTCCCGCAAAATATGTATTTAATAATAAATATATATATTTAACTATGTATAACACTTTGGTAAAAAATATTAAAAATTTTAGTGTTATACTGTACAGTAATTTTTATAGAATAATGTGGGCAGCATTGATGGTAGTTGCTATTGTGACTATAATTGTTCATCTATTCGCTTCGTGGGAAACGTTTTCGTATTCATCAATACAGATCATCTTGGATAATCCTCGTTATGAACTTAGCAGAATTGACTTTCCAGCAATAACTATATGTTCCATTAACAAAATTTTGTATTCAAAGGCTAAAAAATTGATTTTAAAGTAAGTTATATTTTTTATACCTAATTGAAAATGCATTTAATTACCAACGTAAAATTGCTTTTGCAATTTTAATTTTAAAATAAGCTTATACTTAGTTGAATAGTTAACAGTGGTCAGTGATGGTTGGTTTGAATTGTTTTAAGGTTTGAAATTGATTAAGTTTTCTTATATGTAACATTTTTTAAAAAAATATCAAATCAGCAAAATGTTTTCAAAATAAATGATATTCATTTAAATGTTCAAGAAAGAATATTATAAATAATTTATTAGGTGTATAGAATTTAGTAAACATTTGAACTAAGAACTAATCCATCAGAAAAATAGATAGAACAATAGTTAAAAATGTATAATAAATAATGTTACAAATTACTGAACGGATAAAAATCTATTTAAATCAGTAAATAAATAACACTTATATATTCTATTACTAGAATAAAAATATATCATTAAATATCATTAATAAATATCATTATAATATATAAAAATTATATTGAGTACATATCAAATAATAATATAAAAAAAAAAGAAACATAATATAAAATTGTTAATGATAAATAAAAAAACCTACAAAAATTAATTTGAGAAATATCGTTTAAAATGATAAATATTTGTATAATAATTTCTAGTAAAAATATTACTAGTGCTAGATATAATGGGGTATTGACGACTATTTCGTAAAAATATAATGATTATAGATAGCGATAGTTGATACAAACGGATATTTTACCTATATAATATGAAATCTAAATTACTGTTTTTCTTTTTTTAGTAAGTACAAAGACAATCCTGAAATGTGGAATAAGTACGAAAATTCATTATATGCTCTGGGAATGTTACAATATCCAAATTATAAAGATTTGTCAGTTTTCGTTGAAGATAATCCTGTGATTAATTTGCCTTTAGATAATATATCCGACATCATGTTGAACGTAATATCTAAATACTTAGTTGAATTCTTACTGATATATGATATGGTAAATATATTATAATTATTATTGACTATACATACAACCCATTTCAGTTGATGCCGACGGTTGACGAAATGTTCGATAAATGTTCTTGGAGAGGCTCTAGGTATAATTGTTCGGATATTATTCGACTACAGCGCACTGAAGAAGGATTTTGCTATTCGTTCAACAGCAAAACATCAGAAAGAAAAACAAAGTAATGTATACGTTCAGAGATGATTATTTTAGCCTAAATACTTTGTTTGTAATGTTTGTAATGCTTGATCAAGATGATCTCGTCACTAAGTATGTACTTTGTTGCTTCCAGTGATAGTAAGTTTAACCCTCCGATGGCAGGATTAAACCACGTATTGATGCCACTGAGAAATAATGCCGCAGGTAAGATGACTGGGTTCGAGATGATCTTGAACACTCTGAATACTGAATACTTTCCGGTCGACATGCGATCCAAAGGTTTCAACGTAAGGATATATTATAAATTGGTATCGGGATGTGGGTAAATAGGAATGAAACCGAATTATTATTAAACTAGTTCCAATACAATAAATATTATACATAGATACCTGTAGGTATAATTTACACCAGCGATCTCAACCTGTATTACACGTACCACAAGTGGTATGTGGAGAAAAATCTTTCTTTACAAAAAAAAATTGGATCGAATCATTATTAACATTAAGTATTATTATTTAATAAATAACATTTAACAGTGATTTAAGACTTAAAACTATTAATATGGAACCCAATATTGACGTCACCGTCCGTTCAAAATAACACCAACCTTCTCATTGAAGTAAACCATAATAATTGTACATATTTAATTTCTTTTTTTTTTTGTATTAAATACTTATATTGCCATAATTTTGTAGTTCCTTATGAAATACAATTCCCTACGTATAAAATAAACGTATACATTATTAATAAGAGAGAGAAAATATGGGTGGAACATAAAAATGTTCAATCTGTGTAGGTGGTACGTGAATATAAAAAGGTTGAGAACCGCTGATTTACAATGATTAGCTGGGTCCCTGGGTGAGGGTCATTCTATATACAGTGTGATTCCTTTTAAAGATAACACTAAATAATTCTGTCCAGTGACATCGGATTAATATGCGGTTTTCGGGACGGAATAGGGGATATATAAATACACATTTCTTGATGATTTTTACATTTTTAGATCTTTCCATGTGCGCATGCGCAAAACAACTTGCATTTTTATATATGGCAACAGGTGTTTAAATACAAAATTTGGATAGGCCGAATTATTTTAAGTCGATTTGGCTCTTTTTACCATAGCTCTAAAATCAAAATTTATCGAATGGCAACTAGTTAAAGTTTCGATTAAAATTATTGAATTTTTCAACAATCATACTAGAAATTTTAGAATTATTATGAAATTTTAAGTATTTATTTTTTTTTTGTTTCCGTAGGTTTGCAGTTATTATTAAATCATTTAAATTTAATTTTGAGGAATTAATTAACCTCAATTAGATGTAAATGTTAGTTCATTTACTAGGTAGGAAACAATTAAAATAATTAACACAATTTTTTTATAATTTTAATCATTTCTATTAAGAAGTTATGAGAAATAAATCATATCATTTTGTTTAATCTTTTCTTAGTAAATGAACTAACATTTACTTCTAATTGAGGTTAATAAACACCTGTTGCCATTCAAAAAAATTCAAGTTGTATTGGGCATGCGCACACGGAAAGATCTAAAAATGTAAAAATCATCAAGAAATGTGTATTTATGTATTTCCTATCTCCTCCCGAAAACCGCATATTAATCCGATGTCACTGGACAGAATTATTAAGTGTTACCTTTAAAAGGAATCACACTGTTTATATATATATATATATATATATAGAGTTAAAACTAGAGCTGGACTGATACCGATATCCGATATTAATATCGACGATCGGTAACATCGCTAATTATCGAGTATCGATTTTTTTTCGAATCGACAGTAAAAAATAAAAATATAGTCGCATACCAATTTGTATGTAATAATTATTTTTGTTTGCATTTTTTTGTTAATACATAATAATTAATAAAACAATAAATATCAAGTAGTTATACTTATATATTATAGAATTTCATTTTTTAATTAAAAATTATATTATATTTATTATTTAGTATAGTAATTTCAAGTTTGATTATTTTAACATTTTATCAATTTGCATCACTCATATATTGTTTTAATTTTTTATCCACTTATTAAATTACAAGAATATTTAAAATTACTTATTATGATTTATTAATTATCCTTGCTGCGATAATAATAATCTAATATATGACGACACGATTGTTATGTTATATTGGTTTATGTATCGGGTATCGGGTTTTAAGTTTTTTATATCGGTTCATGGAAATAAAATATCGGATCGGTTATCGATTTTATGTCGACAATATAAATTGGAATATCGTACATAGGAAAAATGTGTTTTTGTGTTTTCGTGCTCTTTACGTTTATCTAGTTAAAGCCAATGTTAATTTGTTAGGCATAGGTTTCCTGTTGAAATATGCGTGATGTTAAACCATTGTACATTTCGAATTGCATGGAATAACTAATTAAAAATATCGATTTTATTAGTTAGTGATAATTGCATCGCGCATCGAATCGCATTGTTGTAATATGTTAAATACGATGCAAGACTCTTTGTGCAGATAATGATACATACGCCCGAAGATTTCCCGGACATTTCAAGCAGCTACAAGATTTACAGCGACCTCAATCAGTCATCACAGATATCGGTAAGCGTCAGCTACATTCGGGCAGACGCGTCGCTCCACCAACTCAGCGAAAACAACCGCAAGTGTTTTTTGTACAAGAAGAGGACGATGAGACACAAGAACTTCCCGTCACGCAGGAGCAATGCCGAGAACGATTGTTACAGCAAATGCAGATTGGTGACAACTTACAAACTGTGCAAGTGCATGCCTTACTACTTCGACGTGGATAGTAAGGCGGTCCTATTGTGTTTTCTCGCGTTTCGATGAAAAGT
Source organism: Chaitophorus viminalis (assembly GCA_025469195.1). Taxonomy (NCBI): domain Eukaryota; kingdom Metazoa; phylum Arthropoda; class Insecta; order Hemiptera; family Aphididae; genus Chaitophorus; species Chaitophorus viminalis. The sequence goes on along the minus strand of JAIPRK010000837.1, from coordinate 74,560 downwards.
GATTATTTTATTTCATCGGTTTTCACAGGACTCGGGCAATGCTGCGGAATTGAACATTTAAAATGTTTAGGAGGAATGGACGGTACGGTAATAATATAGCAACTACGTTCAACGTATACGTATACCAACCATATTCCACGGCCCCAGTCTAAGATTTCGAACGAAACGAGAAATAATGTACATTGCACAAGTTTTCTCATGATACGATTTTGTCCTTCCGTTTGCCTAAACCATTTCAACTTGAAGCATGTATAAGAAATGTTTAATAATAGCAAATGTTGCTTAGTGCATTTGGATAGTTTTTTTTCAATTTTAAAAAGTTTCCAAAATGATTGAAGAAAACTAACAAAAAATTACCAACGAAAAAATGGCAATATTTACGTATTATAGATTTTTGATAAAAATTCGTAAAATATCGATAGCATAATTATATAGACACAAAACATAGAATAATAGGTACACACAATTTTCTTATGAAGAAAACTGAAAATATTAAAGTTACAATTTTTTTTATAAGGGTTTGAAGTCAAAGACTTCAATGATATTCGGCTTAACCATAAAAATTATTTTATTGTTTAAAAATAGGGACTTGAAACAGTAACTAGGCAGTTGTGTGTTAGAATTTTAAAATATTATTATAGTAATAATTTTTACTCATAATATTATATTAATTAAAAAAAAAAATTAAAGTTCGAGAGCTTTAGATATACGAGTAAATATCTTTAACCAACCTGACTACGAAATTATAATAAATTGGTACTTAAATCTTATATGATACATTGATTTTAAATTTATGTAAAACATATTTACCTATACAATATTATTATACATCAGTATAATATATATAGGGACACCCGTCTCTGTATATAATGTATTTTACCCGAACTCGGTACATCGTCATTTTTAATATTTTGCACTTTATATGCCCATTAATCCTCTGAGTAACATTTGACATTTTTATCGTGTTTTAGTGCTCCAGCGCAACGTCCAAGCTCCGAAGGACGAACCCGGATTTCCTAAATGGAGTGTACCCATTTTCATGAACTGTAGTTGCCCGCACCCTTGTTCTTTTATCGGATACACGACGGAAATGCGACACTTTCCAAAGTGATTAAATGAGTTACTACCTGCATCTCAACATGTACCTTTAAGCAGTGGCGTCGAACACTATGTTAGGCTCAAGGCATTTCCCTACCCCTATTTCAAAAATTAGGCCGTAATACCGAAAGGGATGAGTGGTTATCATTTAACTTTTTCGGACACACCGTAGCTCCACATGAATAAAATTATTTTGAAAAGTCACAACTCCGCATGCACCGTAGCTCCGCATCCTAAAAATATTTTTAACACCGAAAGTTCGCATGAAATAAAATTGATTGAAATATCGAAGAAAATAAATAACCCAAGGATGCACGAATTTAAAAAAATCATCACTTAGAAAAAACATCGCAAAAACCTATGAAACATTTCTACTCAGTATTTGGGCCAAAAAAGAAGCAATACTGGAGAGAACTACAAACAACTGTAAGTCTTTTCATGTCAAATTTGGTCATTTCTTTACTTCAGCATATCCAAATATTTCAGTTTTTATTAAAAACTTATTAGATATATAAACGGATTCTTATATACGAATGAATTCTGCTAATAATAATGAAGTAGGATTATTACAAGTAAACAAAAATCAATATAGAATTTATAAATAAAAAAATAGAATTATATAACGACGGCCAAATTTTAGGTATAATTTTGTAAAAAGTTTAGCATCATTTAATAACATTTAATAATATTTAGTTTTAATTAACATCATAATGACATATTATGGTTATTGTAAATTGTGTTGATTATTATTTTTTTTTCTTAGATAATTAGTTTTTAGTTTAAAACATAAATTTAATTTAATTGATATAAATATTTTTTTTTTTTTTTAATAACATAAAATATTGTATTTAAAAAATAAATATATGTGAGGAGTTAAGGTGTAAAAAAAAAATTATATGCGGAGTTTAGGTGATATATTATAAAATGGCTGCAATGTATGCGGAGTTACGGTGCACCGACTTTTTCATTTCACAACAAAATATGTTATAATAAAAAATACAATAAAAATCGAGATTAAATATACGGGCAATAAAATGTTTAAAATCGTAAATAATAGACACGTACATTCCAACTTTATACTTTGAGGGTGGGAGCCGTTGTATTATAATTTGGCTTGAGTAATTATTTAGAAGTTCAGCGCTATTGCCCTGCTTACCAGTGTCGTATAACTTTTCAGTAAAATCGAACGGCAGTCGACTATACCATTGTTTTATTTCATATTTTGAGTAAAACAATTATTATATTGTGGTTTGGGATTCAATTTTTGCTTATGAAAAATAATATATGAAATATGAATACATATATTACAATATGAAAAGTTTAATGTATTAATATATTTATTTTGTTTCACTTATCGGAATAAATGTATAAATTAAAAAAACAATTAATTTTTAATCGATTTTGAATGAGATATTAATATATGATATAATACATATTATTTTATTTATCATTTAAATGGTGCTCAATTTGTTTCATAGAGATTCCATGGCATTCACAAAATTATCACACAATTACATATCAGTTGAAGTACATTACAAAGACAGATTTGCAATCAGTTATCAGCGGTCCACAAAATACACCACCCAGGATTTATTAAGTATGCGAGTTTGTGATTACGTATTTTCAATGATATACTTAATAAATATATAATTTTATAATATAATATTACAGAAAATTTTTTCCAAATAGTAAAGTATATAAATTAATATAGTAGGTTGGTATTAAATATATTAAAGTATAAGGAGGTTGTACCTATATAATCATTAATCGATCGAGCTAGTCTTACTCAAGATGCACTGCTGTAGTAAAAATATTCTGACAAATTATTATAATATGAGGGTATTCAAAATATAGTCTAATTAAATCGGTGTTCTTTGTTGTGTGTGCTATATAGCTTCGTTCGGAGGCATGGCGAGCTTATTTCTGGGATGCAGCTTGGTCAGCATGGTGGAGATCGTTTATGTGATTTACAAATTATTACTGATGCTGAAAGACAAATATTTCAAAGCTCGAACGGATTCAAAACAACAGCAACTCGTTCTATACCGTAGACATAACACGTACCGTTTCTGCAGACCTCTATACAATCCACCAAGCGATAAATCACGACATAAAATATAATAATAATAATAAAAATAATATTAATGATATTTTAGATTTAAAACCAAGTGAACAAGAATTAATTAATTTTATTGTTTCTGTCTTTTTTATTAATTCAGGATATCATAGTAAATCAGCACCAAGTATCGAATATTATATTTTATCTTTAATAAGATTGAGTGTAGATGATATACTACCTACCAATTAATTCTATGAATACATATCATACCATTCATATCTAGTTATTTTTCAATTTATTCAATAGTATTAGGTACTGAAAAACTTGAAAAAACCTTGCAATAATATTACTTTTATAAAACTATTGAACACAAAAATACCTATTGTTTAAATATATAAGCAGAGCTTGAAATCGAAATAAAATAATTTGATTTCAATTAAAATTTTAGGTATCGATTATAGTTTTTTTCGATATTAGTTTTAATTTTAAGTATCAATATTGGTTTTTTTTGGATATTAATTATAATTTTAATTATTGATATAAGTTTTTTTCGATTTTTATTTTTGATTAATATATCCATATTATGATAAAATGATTTTAATATTGTTGCAAAATATTGATTTAATTGATTTTTAATTTGTATTTGAATTTTAAAAATTACAATTTTTTTTTTTGTTTTTTACTTTGGATTTCACATTTACATTTAATATGATTTCAATATAGCTATATTATTTCCAATTTTGATTTGATATGACCTATAATAATTATTCTATTTTACTTTTACATTTCAATGTATTTATTAATTTTTGTATAATGATGTGCGCTTAAGCAATCGTATCTTTTAAATTTAAAATATATAATAAAATTGTTATAATTATTATTATCAATTAAGATTAAGAATATTATACAAATATTAAATAGTATAAAATATAATGATAAGTTATTACACACACGCACACACACACACACACACACACACACACAACATTAGATATAAGAAGCTGAGTTCTTAGTGCCGGAGCCTCAGTGTGTTTTTTAGCATAGATGTTCTTTAGCATACTGTCCTTTTAGCATAGATGTTCACAAGCGAGTGTTCACAAAAGACTACGCACATCATTTAAGCAAAAGGACAGAAAAGTGTAAATTAATTATATAATATTATATGTATATCATTGTGACCATTGTGTGTTAATAAAACTAATTTTTGAAAACAATTGTAATGAATTAAGAATAAGAGTCTCATTATTTTAAAATAAAGAATCTATTCCTCTTTTATATCGGACGCTGATCTCGATTTCAACAGACAAGTCGTTACAAGGATTTGAGAGGTAATAATAATACCTTATTTAAATTATAATTTAATATTAATCCACCACTTTCTCTTATTTTTTTTAATTATTACAAAGTCGCGCCCACCTAGCGGCTCTTACCTCGTTAGAACTTCCGAGATACAAAAATGTATTTCTCATACAAATTTAAAATTCATAACCAACATCATATAAAAATAAATAACTAATTAATTAGGTAATATAAAAAATATATTTTTTTGCAAATGTCACAAAATAATAGTGATTAGGAGAATGACATAGAAGAACCAATTTTTGCTTCAATATCAAATGAAATAAACAAATCTAAAAAAACCTCAATTAATATTAGAATTAAATAAAAGAAATTTAAAAAGTGTAGAAATAGTTGCGAAACTAAAAAACTAGATTATTAAAATATTTAAATGGTGAATTTCGCTCAGACGATTTTCAACAATAAATGAAAATTGTCAAAACTTAAATAATCAAATCAAAATAAATACAATGGATAGTAAAAACCCTTATTATAAACCTAGCATATTTTCTGATTCTTTATCTGAGACTGAGAGTATAGATAATTTCTTAAAAATATATCAAAGAGCAGCTTCTATTAATGGTTGGACTGAACAAGAAAAATTGCAATATATACCTGAGTTTTTAGAAGGCTCAGCACTAACTTTTTATGAAAATATCGAAAATCAAAATTTCACTAAATGGGCTAATCTAGAAAAACAACTTCGAATTGAATTCGAACCAACTGCTCATAAAGAGCAGTAATATGTAGAAATTTATCCATTGAAACAGCTGTTATTTGATATATTTAATTTTCGTTATAAATTACTGTATTAGCATTTATTATTTATTTTAAAAAGTTTTTATTATATTGCATACATTATGTTTATCACCCTAAAGAATGTATCTATATATATATATATATATATATATATATTGAAATTCCAATGAATGTGTTATATATTTGTTTGAAAAAATCAAGCGTTATAACTTATAAGTTATAACCTACACACATAGTGCACTTAAATTATATATTTATAATAACAATTAATATTTTCTTTTTAAACACAAACTGTGTTTTTTATGTGTTTTACATTGTATTTACTATATTTCTATTAATTTATAACGATTATATTCAACAAATAATGTTGATTAAACCATGATTATTCAAAATTTGTCTCTATGCCGAAATTTCTTAATTGCTCGATTTCAAACCCTTAATACCAACTCGATCGTTAGGGAGGGAGGTAAAGGCGTTGGTGTAGATAGGTAGTGGTCTCGGTTTCGAAACCAATGTTCAATTAATGTGTGAATTATTTGAGCCACCTGCCCATACCTCTTTACATGGTCACTGAACATTTTTGCGTTTATTCGTATTTGAATCCTTTAATTTTAATTATTTAATTATTATGATGTTTAATTATAATTATTATTTTAATAATATATTATATTAATAATATATATAATATATATAATATATTATTTTAATTTATTATAAATATGATATTATTATTATATTAAATTTACAGAACTTTTGTCAAACTATGTTTTGAGGTTGGCTAACCATGATGCTTTTCTATACGTTTATAATGTAACTGTCAACTCTGAAAACGTGACTTCTAAATAACACTGGTTTTAAATTATAAAAATTAATCATATAGTAAGCACCTAGTAATAATAGTAATAATTTTTTTATATAATTTAATGCATTTATGATTAACGGTAAAATTAGAATAAATAAATTTGAAAAATAAAATATAAATTGAATAGCTGACCGACAAATTTATATCATAATATGGGTACCTACTCTACTTGTTAATTGTCCACAGTATACAGAAAGTATGAGAATAGAAAAATAACTTTTTGTGGCATCTTGTATTCGACAACGTAAATCAAAATTATTTATTATCTGGTTCAAAAAATAAAAATAAAATTGGTATCTTTAATACATTCAAAAATATCTGAGTATGTTTTCTATTTATTTAGTAAACAATATATTCTTGATTTTCGCTTGTCATAACAGATAATCATTGGGTTTTGAATTAAACACCATAGTGTCTTGCTTTAAAGCTATCATAATATTATAATATACGAGTGATTCCAATTAATAAATTATTATTAATAACCCAAAATAACTGTACTGTTTTAATTTTTTTCTAAATACATTTCAAGATGTATAATAATTCCCGGAGGTTTGTTAACTATAGATATACGTACAAAATGGATAAATCTCAGATGAAACAATCTGGTTCAATTCCTTCAAATTTTATTAAAAACGTCATGGTACCGCTTACAAACAATAATGAAATTCAGAAGATAATTGTTAATGAATTAGCATCAAGAGTATACAAAATAGAAGGTATACTTGATTGCTACCAGTTCGCAGTATTATTTAAAATAATACCTAAAGCACTATATAATAAAGAAATATTCTTTTTCGGCCAATTTAACAGATTCTATGGAATTAAATTCGATAAAGGAACTGGAACAATTGTGTGAATCTCGTAAATGGAAGATGCCAAAGTATGAGTTGTTTGAAGAATGTGACGGTAGAACTTATACTGTCTCGGCAGAGTGCTCTGTTATGTTATGGACAGTCAGAGGTAAGCGGTTTAATTTAAATGTTACTATGATTAATAAATAATACATTAGTGTCCCTTTGTATTGATTAAATAGCCGAAGCACTGACGACAAAAGAGGCTAAACGACAAGCCGCTATGAAAATGTACCGTAAAATCAAAAACGTGACCAGTGATAATGTTCCTTTGGAATACGAATCCCAGCAGGTGCGTCCGAATAATGAAAATATTATAGATACCGAGGGTTTTAGCAGTTACCCGTCGACTATGAGAAAAACCTCGTTTCCAATAAAGTAAGTAGGTATTATATTTATAATAAACAGAATAATGGAATGGATTTATCGGTTTTTTTTTTCAGAAAAAATTACCCAAAAAATGCAATAAATATGCAATTACATTTTAATTGGATAGGTGCATTGCAAGAATTGTGTATGTATTATAAATGGATATTACCAATGTATGAGTTTTTTATAGAAGTTGATGGTGAATCTATTACTTACTCGATAGAGTGCACTGTTAATACGCAGAGAGTCAGAGGTAAACTATTTAATTTACATGTTTATCATCATCAATATATTAGCATAATGTAATTTTATAAATGTTGTAACGATTAAACAGCCAAGGGACCGACGAAAAAAAAAACTAAGCAACAAGCTGCTATGAAAATGTACCATAAATTGAAAAACATTACCTGTGATAACGTTTCTTGGAAATGTGAAACTCAGCAGGGGCAGCAGGTGCATCCGAATAACGAACCGACGGAACATATCGATTATCAATCAATTGATATGAGGTATATATATATATATATATATTTATGTATATTTATAATAAACAGAATAAATGGAACAAATTTATCTTTTTTTTTTTTTTTTTTCAGAAAAAATTACCCAAAGGATGCAACAGATATACAATTTCAATTGGATTTGATAAACGCACTGCAAACATTGTGTATATATCGTAAATGGATGCTACCAAAGTATAAGATTTTTGTAGAACGTAACGATAGACTTCATACATACTCAGTAGAGTGCACTATTGAGGCGTGGACGGTCAGAGGTAAACGGTTTTATTTAGATTGTTATTATGATTCATACATGAGCATAATGTAATTTTCTAAATTTTGTATCGATTAAATAGCTACAGCACTGACGGAAAAAGAGGCCAAACGACGAGCTGCTATGAAAATGTACCATATAGTTAAAAACCTTACCGGGGATAATATTCCTTTAGAATACGAAGTCCAGCAGTCGCACTCGATTAACGAACCGACCACAAATATCGACGATAATATGGGTTACCAGTCGACTACAATAAAAACCTTGATCGATATAAAGTATGTATAATACATATTTGTAAATTATATTATATTAAACAGAATAATGGAATGGAATTTTATTTTTTTTTTTCCAGAAAAAATGAGAAAGAAAATGCAATAGATTTGCAATTACATGTGAATTCGATATGCGCCCTGCAAGAATTGTGTAATTATCTTCAATTGCGTCTGCCAACGTATACATTTTTTGTAAAAGGTAACGGCAGTTTTCCTTTCATTTACTCGGTAGAGTGCGCTATTATGAAGTGGTCAGTCAAAGGTAAGCGGTTTTATTTAAAGTGTTAATATGATTAATACATTAGCATAATATCCTTTTGTATCGATTAAACAGCAGAAGCACTGAAGAAAAAAGAAGCTAAACGACAAGCCGCTATGAAAATGTTCCATATAGTCAAAAACTTTACCAGGGATGACATTCCTTTAAAATACGAAGTACAACAGGCGCATTCGAATAACGAAGCGACGGAAAATATCGATGACCAGTCGACTATGAGAAACCCCTTAATTGATATAAAGTATGTATATATGTATAAAATATAAATAGATTAAAAATAAACCGAATAATAGTATGGATTTATCGTTTTATTTTTTTCCCAGAAATAATCGCGCAGAGAATGCAATGTATTCAATACTCAAAACTAATTCGACATGCGCATTATATAATTTGTCCGTGACTTGTGAATGGATGTGGCCAAAGTATAAAGTTTTTAACGAAAATGACTGTATAAATTATACTTTCTGGGTTGAGTCTACTGGTATGGCGTGGACAGTCAGAGGTATGTGATTTAATTTTAATTTGTAATCGTGTTCAATACATTAGGATGATATTCTATTCTTTTACACCGATTGAATAGCCCAAGGAATGCGGGAAAATGATTCTGAACAAAAGGTCACTAAAATTATGTATTGTGAAGTAAAAAACGTGTCTAAGACTAACATTTCTTTGGAAGAGGTAAAAAATGTCCCCGAAACGAAACTTAAGGGTAACGGGATATTTGACCATGCGTGTGCTGAACTCGATGAAGAATCGGCCATTACCGCTGTTGTTAACGTAATATTACTTACTTTGAACGATGACACGAAATTTGCTAAAGCCAACCAATTTCCGATGTTCAAAATGCCCAAAGAGGTTAACTTGCCGTCACTTATAGAACGCGATACCGTTCATTTGCTCATGGCCACTGAATTCCCCGATTACAATAAAAACTACGGGCCTTCGGTAAATGAGATGGCTGATTCATTTGACAATGCCTGCAATCTCGCCAATCTACTTAAACTACGGAACAATCTGCATGGCACCAATTTAAGGTTATTGTTTTTGTTTCATTCAACCACAATTGAATACATCAGTAAAATTTAACACAGAATATTTATGTGTACAATTTTAATTCTTTCATAGAAATTGAATTTCACAAAAAAAAAATCACGAATCCTTCTTGTACCGAACGCATGCATCTAATTGGAGAAGAAGGAATAGAACGTGATATATTTTATACTACCTCATCATTAAGTACGGTTCCGAGATTGAAGTTTCTACACCAAGATTTATGTTTTTAACCTTATCATTGAATTATACTGGATAATATTTTACTTCTACTCAACATGAGATAGTAATAACAATGTCAATAATAATTATACAAAATTATTTTACTGCAACGGATTATAACTTAGATCACATAATTATGAATTGCAAAATTTGTCCAGTGTGTTGTTTGTGCATATTTTTGATTATAATGGGTTACAATGCTACCTGGTCTTTTTGACAACTAAAGTGACCAAAGTTTAATTGACCTAATCGTTCTTGAAATTCCGACTCATCTGTGTACATCAGACTATTATAATATAACGGTATAACTTGGAATGTACAGATAATGTTTGTTAAGAAATTAAATAATAGCGAAAAAACTTTTTCCCTATCGATTTTGTGCTATTGATTGTACGTTATTGATATTCAGTGGCAGGTCCTCTCCTACTTCTCAACTATTTACATATTGTAATATTAATATCAAAATATCTCCTAAGATATTATTTTTTTGTTTTAGGACAGTTATAGTCGAATTTGTATTTTCATCTTTTAACCGTTCAAGAGATTAACTTACATATTTCATTTCTATATAAAATTACCGTATATTAAACAAATTCTAGTATAACTTGCAATATATCAAAAATCGAACTATTGGTTTCATAATTAAATGAAATATAAGTTCATATAGGATGGTATCTACTAGGAATTAATACTAGCAATTTTATAAAGTAGTATAAATATAATATGTTTTAGATTTAACGTTTCGTTATCTTATATCGAGGCATTTATAGGACTGCATTATCTATAATCTATCTGCATTATGTTATATCGCAGCAATGATATCGAAAAATCATATTAATCATTTCTGTCGTACACCTGATTATTTAATTTATCGATACTATTTAATTACAATCGTCAATATAATTAATAACTGGGTTAATTTACCCTATTATATGTAGTTATATTTGATTTAATCAATAATTATGCAACAAATAATACTGTGGATCACGATAAATTGAAATATCATAACAACTTGTACAAAAATTACAAAGTAATGTAATTTTATAGAAATGAAAAACCCGACAGTCATTTTCCGATATATTATATTATGAAAATACAAATCTGACCATAAGTGTTTCATATAGTCTGCTTTTTCTATTAAACCGTACTAAAACAAAACCATTTATAGAAAAATAAATATTTTCATTGAGTTATCACGGTAGTCCACCCTACATGTAATGATTTAAGAATTAGGTAAGAACTTTCGACTAAATATCTACGGTGTACAATCAACGACACAAATATTATATGAACATTTTTTTTTTTATTATTATTATTTTATTCGTTAACCAACATTGTCTGTACATCCTAGGGTATGCGTTATGCAATATTCTGTTCCACTCGGGTGAAGCAGAATTTCAAGAGCTGTTCGGTCTGTTGGACTTTGGTCCTTTGTCCCACTAAAATGGGGGGAACCAGATAGAAATTCTGCCATAGAATTATTTATTACCCGTGATCATCAAAACCATGCATAATTTAATCCGTTACAGTAAAATATCTCATTATTTTTCTTTTATAGATTTTTCTTTTTTTTTATTATTATATAATTTACTGTATATAATTTGATAAATAACGCATCATATTTTACAAGCAATTATAAGATTATGTATTGTGACTAAGAATGTATTTTATTAATGATTATATGTTAATCACATATTATAACATAATTAATAAGACATTATAAGCACTTTTAAAATATACTAATTATAATGAATTATGGTGTATTCTTTCTTTAAATCCATTTAGAAAAAAAAAAAATTTTATTTATATTAATTGTTTAGTTATTATTTATTTATGAGGTATCAGGTATATTAAATTATATGATAAGGAGATTAATTTTGTTTGCTTGACACTGGATTCGATGTTCTTAAATTGCCTTCCCTTAGCGCTGTCTTAAAAATATATACAAGTTATACTAGTAGAGACTAATATAAAAATTATGGAGTAAGTACAATAACTGTTAATCGTTGTTTCTTTTATAATATTATTGTATACAACTTATTATTTTATTTGACTGTAAATCAATATCTTATGAAACGAGATCAATTTTAATTGTATTCACCAGAAATATACATTTCTGTTGAACGTAATCGAAGGTATGACTTTTTTGTATAGACGTATACCAACTGTCAAATTGAACATATTTTGATGGAAAAAAAAACAGTTTGTGCACTATGCGTGCATATTTGAAATAAAACTTCTTACGCTTAAACAGATAGATTAAATTTTATTGTTTTAATAAGGATTGAAATGAAATGTTTACATAATGACATACAACAATAATGTTTGAATAAGCGAATATTATTTTTAATTTATATCTATAATCTGTACATTACTAGGTTCTTGGATAGCCTATATACTTTGTGTTTATGGTACAATAGCTACAGTGGATATAATAGGTGTATGGTAATTAAAATACAATATATACGTTCTTAACTGGATTGTGTCGAGATAATGATAAAATACTGCATCTATTGTTGTTCCTCTGTACAATACAAAAATTCAGTTTTTTTATTACAATTCTTATAATTACATTTTAAATTACAAATTATTATTATTATTAAAACATTTCTTTTTTAATTAGCGCTAAGAGCCCTTCATTTTTTCCAACCATTTATGGGGTTTTATCTGTTATAATTCCAGGAAGGTAATTTAATTTATTATCAAAACGGTTAAGTGTCGATTTTAATGCATTAAAAATATCACAACTTTTTGTTGTGCCTTTCATTGGAAAAAACGCGGCTAATTCTTCAGTAATATTAAAATTAGAATCGATACCCCGAACAAAAATTACTAATTGAGCAGTATCTGACAAATCTGTACTTTCATCAAGGGCCAGCGAATAAAAAATAAATTTAGAAAATCATCCTTTTAGGGTACTCTCAATATCAGTTTCTAGTTCTTTTATATGTCTTGCTACAGTTACACCTGATAAAGTCAATTTGGAAAAAAGTTGTTTTTGTGCTGGACATAACATTTCAGAAGCCGCTCCATGCACTCTTTAATAAATTCATCATCAGTTAGCGGTTTCGATTTAGTAGTAATTTTTTGTGCTATTGTATAACTAGCTTTAACACTGGCCTGAGTCTTTATGACATTTTTTTAAACTTGAAGACTGACCTTGTATATTTTTATGTTGTCATTAACAATGCAAGTTTGTCAATTCGAAGTTGCTCTTATATTTTTCTGCATGTTTGGTACAATAATGCCGTTTTAAATTGTACTCTTTCTTCACTGCAATCGATTCTTGACAAATCAAACATATTGCCTTTTCTTTAACTTGAATAAAAAATAGCTATGGACCATTTTTCTTGAAGAACGTGACTTTCGTCCGAGATATTACGTATGTTTTTTACACGCCGACATATTATACAAATATTACGAAGAAAATGTATGAAATTGAAACTTTTGTACATAGACAAGTATTATGCTCGTTCCATAATCAATTACGAACTAAAATTTATCCCTAGGTAGGAATTTGAATTTATCTTATCGTATATTTCCGATTACGATGACTTCGTCACTATAATTTTATCGAAATAGAAAATATACATGCTCAATTTCAAATATGCTCGCGAGCCGCATATTATTGGTTAATATTTGTTCTTTTATAAAGCCTATTCTAAAATGCGATTGTCGTTGTCCTTATTTATTTAGTTGTACGAGTATATGAAACATTGTCACATTGATAACATATCATAGCTTTAAAAATAATACTTAATTAATTATTTTCTTAAACTACTTATTTTAATTATTGTAATAATAATATAGTTTGACCATTCTTAATCTTATTCAATTGTATTGCATAATCATCAATAAAAATTTAAAAAAATCAAATTATAATTACACTTAATGTATTAACAGATAATCATAGCCTATAATTAAGTAATTTACAATAAATCATTATAATATGTAACTTCAAAAGACCAACTAAATATTTCATCTGGTAACAATTAAATCATATCATATAGTGTCAATTATCTATCCGATTATATTTTATATTAAATAATTCGATTTTATGATGGTTAGAATGTTTATTATATAATATACTGATATAATTGAATAAGATTAAGAATGGTCAAACTATATTATTATTACAATAATTTAAATTAGTAGTTTAAGAAAATAATTTATTAAGTATCATTTTTAAAACTATGATGTGTTATCAATGTTTCGTATACTCGTCCAACTAAAAAAATAAGGACGACAATCGCATTTTAGATTATGTTTTATTAAAGAACAAATATTAACTAATTCAAAGTCCAGTCCACGGCGAACTAATCGACGACACTGTCTGCAGCTACCCGGGCTGCGGCTTACCACATTTGATTGTTATATGTATATATTCTAAAGTGTGAATGTTCTGTCATATTAGTCATGTATGTATGTCATATAAGTTCATTTGATGATATAAATATTTTTCTTATCTACCTTCATCTCTTCGATGTATGAAAAATTAAGCGTATTTAGATCTTCGCGAAGTGCAAGGTAAGAGATATAATTTATTAATAATAAAATAGGTGTTTATATATAATATAGGTATATACTCTATGTATGATACTTTTAATATAGTTATGTATGCGATACAAAAATATATAATTGATATATAATTTAAGATTTTAATAATGTATTGCAACCGAGTTTATAAAAATATTAATTAGAGTACATATATCGTTCTTAATTTGAAATTCGGTTCATTACAAAGTAGCGCCCAATGTAGAGCTCGAACCCACGACCCCAAGATTAAGAGTCTCGTACTCTTTTATTTTATTTTATTTACATTTTTATTGATAATAATGCAATATAATTGTGCATATTATTACATATGTAACCTTATGTAATTGAAAAATTTCGTCAAATCAAATAACAAATTAAATATTACAAAACTAAAAAACAGAAAAGATCGTACGTGTATTATAAATGAGTACCTAATTCAAATCCAAATAATTTACGGTAGTGTGCAATCAACTCGTAATTATTTGACAATTTATATAAATATTGAACTGCATATGTTATAAATTGAATGTGTAACTTCCATAAATTTGTTACGAGTTTTCTACCTCAAAAAACAAAAATGAAAAAACAAACAGTGTCAGAAGCCCTAACTATTATTACTACTAGCGACATTCATTAATTATGATGATTGCTTATATATTGTTTATTATGATATGCTCATCATTCATTTTTTAATAGGTTTTAATATCACTCAATACTCAATAGTACGAGTAAACATGTATACCAAAGAAGTAATTATTATAATAATTATAACCCATACATTTCACACTTGGTTCATAGCGTATGACTTCACATAATCAGTGTCGCAACTACCGGGTGTGCAAGGTGTTCATTGCATATCGGCCCCCAACAGATATAGGCTACCGAATCGATGTGTTAAAATTAATTGTAAAGCTGTGGCTGAGGGAAACTGAAGTAAAATGAAGAATAAAAAAACCAATTTGATCATATTAAAAAATATTTATAATTGTAATCAAATATCATACCAAACGACTAACTGCTCACTTGTTGGCAATGGCCAAATGAAGTTACATTTAATGTAAAACTAATTATTAGAACCGAAATTACAGAATAATGCTTGTTCGAGATAGGGCGCGAAAAACCACTGTGAGCACTAAGGGCATACAATCGAATATAAAAATAGATTATACATAAACATTCAAAATGTTTCCTTGGGTTTTTAATTTTTGTACGTATGATATCGAAACATCCGAAGACGTAAATTTGTTATTACGAGTACATTGTTGATAACTATTCTTAATTATTTTCCCGTAGTTTTCCTTGACAAATAGATATTTTGTGTAATTCCTAGTGTACCATGTACGAATCAACTGTCTGAGGGTTTGTTTTTTTATTTTGATAGTGATTTTTTGGGATTTTTCTGATATAAAGTTTTGGAAAGTTTACTAAATTTATTAACAATGTCAAAACGTATTTGTATGAGTGAATTTGAGAACTCAAAAACGAAAAACCGCATATACTTGAAATTTTCACCAAATATTTAAATTAGCGTTTTCATACATGGTAGTTTTCGAAGTAGTTATTTTGAAATTGTTTGACTTATTTACAGACAATTTAAATTTTCAATTTTTCCAAGTTTTTTTTTGAAATATCTATAAAAAAATTTGGCTAACCAAAAACTAAATGGCAAATCTGATTTAAATACGTATATTGTGGAAACCGATAAGATAAATTTTGCTCTCAAGCACATTAAAAAAACTTTCGCCTATGAAATTACAGTAATTCAAACGGACCATTTGCAGTTAATCATTCTCACCGAAACAACATTTTTAAATAATTTTCCTCAAAAACCCATTTCTCTGCAAAACACTGATTTATTGGCATATGTGAACACGAAATTTGTATACGTTGAAAATGTTTTCCAACGTACAATAACGGTTTTGTATAATGATTTATTAAATAAACAACGTGATCTTGAATGCCAAATTTTACATCAAAGACTTACACTGGCCTCAACAAGTCTTTCGGAATTTACTTTTGTTATAGGTGGAGACCTGGTTTTACAGCAGTCAAGAACAGACAGATAATTTATTTAATAAAATGAAAAAAGTAAATGTGGAAATAATTAAACAAGCTGCTTGTTTTAATGAACGTCCTGTTTTGTATTACAAAAAAACGTTTTTCGTGGCTCCAAAAACATATTTACTGCAACAATTTGGAACACAAGTAGACTGCAATGTATTACTTCCACCTGAATTCAAATTGGACGGAGACTGGTATGGCTGATACCAGATGAACGATGACTGGTAATTAAAACAACTATGGGGATAGTTCACTTCAACTGGTACTTTTGTGTCAGAGTTAATGGGAATATTCTTCATTGCAAAATTAATTTTAATTATAATTGATGCTGGTATCAATGTAACAATATTATTCTAAACCTTTGGGTGGAGTGCAAAGCTTTTAGCCGGAATATTTTCTAGTATATTACACATTATTTCATGCTCAAGACAAACAAGAAAACAAGAATTTGATCAAGATTCATTGGATATCGAACCTTTACAAAATATTAACAAAAGACACGGCCCTAAAAGAATATACCCTAACGTAAATGAAGTTTGATTTAAAATTATAAACGTGTTCAAAATGTTCAAATACTTATGTAAAATTTACAAATACGAGTACCTAGTTATAGACATGTATGTATACTCATATAATTTTATTGTGTATTAATTACTTACCTACTCTAGTACATAATTACTTATAAACAATATTTGATAATAATTCAAGTGATATAGTAAAATATGTATTAATTATTATTTATATATATATAAATTATTGTACCGTAAAATCTACTACAAGTTGAAAAGGTTGAAATAATTTTTTTATTTCTAACAGATACGTGATTTATATTTTAGTGTAATAACATTTTTCACCGATATTGTTATTGATGATGTAATTATAAACATTTGGCAATAGGAAAAAGGCAATAAGTATAAAGATAAACGATATTTTCGAGCGCTGCCGCAGCACATGATGGGCATAATTTTGTATTTTTTTTTGTACAAACACATGTTTTCGTACTTCCAATAGTTCTCAGGCCTCGTTTTTTGTAGAGACACGATTTTGGTGTCAAATTAAACGTGAGAAGTTCTACAAAGTTTTCTTGGAACAGAATTTTGATAAATTGATTCCTCTATTTAAAATAATTTTTATAAAAAAAATTTTTTCATAAATTTCAAATGCTTATAAAATTGCTCTTAATAAAAAATTTCGAAAAACTGTTCCAAGTAAACATAGTAGAACTTTTTACGTTTAATTTGATACCAAAATAGTGTCTCTACGACCAACGAGGCCTGAGAACTATTGGAAGTACGAGAGCATGTTTTACGTTTTACGGTTGATTTTTGGACTCTTAATGGAACGTTTAAAAAATACGTTTCTTAATGCCTCTTAACGTTTTGGATGTTTTGGATGTTTAGCGTAAATAACAAAATCTCTTACCAGGAGCGCATGTGGAGGCGCTACACACATACACGCTGCGTTGACCCAACGCAGTCGAGCGAGCTGTTATTTGCTACAACAGTCGTTGGGATTGCTGCACTCCTGGTACTTTGGACTAGGTTGCGGTGACGTAGACTTAATAGGGCTGCAATAGCCGCAATAGCTGAAATAGTCATTTCGAATTTTTATAACGCTTATATTTTAATGCCATCGTTTTCTATTTCCAACGTACCGATTGATCAATTAATGCGATAACAATTTTGAAAACTGATTTGTGTTCATTATGAAGTCTTCTATAGATACACTTTCTTATATTTTTAAAATTTCCATTTAACATACAATATACATACCCAACAATAAACTTTTGTTTCATTTTTATGTTTTCAACTTGTTTAAGTAGTTATACTTTGAATAAATTTTGAAGGACAATATCAAAAAAGTGACAAAGTCAGTCTAAAGTAGAATTTATCGACAAATTTATAAAACGTGTAAATTTCTATGATGCTCGTGTGATTGACAGGAAATCATATCCTTACAATCCTTACAAAATTAAACAGTTTTATTACATTTCCAACATTTCCTGGTGTCTATTGCGTATTGTTTGCGTGTAAATGAAGTATCTAAGTTAATATCTACAATGACAATTTAAATACATAAACAAATTATTAGTTCATGTTAATAAATTATAATGAAAAAAGAACGGATGGGCCTCACTTTGCTGTACAGTTGGGGGTGGAGTGCACCTCGTTTATAGGATGGGTCATTATTACAATGGATTTGTTAAATTTGAATGCAATGATAGATATCATTGTATATGAATAACGACTCTGAACAGAGTTAATATGTATGTCTAAAATGTGTATATAATAATATAGTATTTTATATTTAAATTGAATTATAATGCAATATCGTAAAAATTTAAATTTCAAACGGTCATAAAATTTTTTGTTTTAAGTCCGGTAGAAATTTTTTTTATATAATTTTGAAGATTCGCTTATGGACAACCTGCTGTTAAAATTTTGAACCTTAAGTATAAACAGAAAAAATTTTATGAATTTTTAACTACAAAATAACTTGCACATTATCGCGATTTTAACATATTTTATGCAAATTTGAACTTTATGGGCGTATAAATAAAATTTGAGTGAAACCATCTCCGATATTTTTTAGTTTCAATTATTTTAACTTATAATTAATCCTTTAATACATTTTCAAAAGTTTTCAGACAGCCAAAAAAATTTTATAGATATTTTAAAAAAAACTTACAAAAATCGAAAATTTAAATTGTCTATAAATAAGTCAAAATATGTCAAAATACTTTGAAAACGTAAGTATGTATATATGATGCCAATATAAAGATTTGGTGAAAATTTTAAATTCTTTCGGTTTTTCGTTTTTAAATTAGAGCAAATTTCAAAAATCAATATCATTTGTCAATCTAGAACAGTGGTGGCCAAACTACGGCCCTCTATCATTTAATATCTAGCCCGCGAAAGAAGTATAATAATGTACATTTACGTAAAAAAAAAATTAAAAATATACAGTATACATTCTTCATATTTAATCCTGTATCGCCATATCGTAGCGTTTTTTTTGTTACAATGTAATTTAATAATATAAATAGCATTACCATATCTTATCTTATTTTCATACAATCACCATGTCTGTAGAAACTACAATACTACAATTATATTAGTAGTATAGCAATATATAGTAATACAACATATAGTAATATTACTGTGCTCGTTGCGCGACCAATTTTATCTATATTGTAGTTTCTACAGCCATCGTGATCAGTCGTTATTCGTCTGCGGTCAGGACTAATATAAAGTTAATGTTGTTATTACGTTTTATATTTTAAAAGTTCATTATATCTAACAAAAAACGAAAAATGGACTCGGAATGTCGTGTTTTTAAAAATTAGTGGGAAGACGATTACTTTTGTATAGAATGGCAAAATAAAGGTATGTGCATAATATGTAAAGAAACTATTGCAGTTTTAAAAGAATATTACATAAAAGGACACTATGAAACTAAACATAAAGACAAATTTAAAAATCTAGAAGGAAAAGAATGAGTAGATAAGTTTAATTTCTTAAAAAAAATCTTAATTTTCAACAAAATATATTTAAGAAAAAATGTGAACAAAACATGTCTACTGTCCATGCTAGTTATCGAGTTGCTCAGTTAATAGCCAAAGAAAGTAAATCGTTTTCTGAGGGAGAATTTGTGAAGAATTATATGTTATATGTTATTGATGAAATATTTTATTAAGTTAACTTAACTTAATTAAACTTAATTATTGAGTTAAGTAATAAATAAAGTCATTAAAATCATTATGTAAAATAAAAACTTCATTAAATATAAAATTATATACCTATACCTAAAATTCTGATCATTTAAAAGTAAAAAAAAATTTTATAGTCCGCGGTAAAAATTTTTTTTTATGGCCCGAACTTTGGCCACTACTGGTCTCGAATGTTATACATTATATTATATTTTACATGTAATTTTATATGAATATTGGCTGTTCAAACGCTTATAAAAAAAAATTGTGCCTATGGATTTTAATAATTTTTGAATAACAATAATAACAACTTCTGTGGAATTTTCTAATAAATTTTCAAGTATTTTATATTAGTCATTTTTTTTTTTATAACCGATTATATAAAAAAAAAATGTAAAAAATTCGAATATTTTAAATGCCTATAAGTAGCTTAAAAATCAATATAATATTTTGAAAAAAATATGACATAGAGGAAGTACCTATCTTAATAACTGGTAAATATTTCAAGATTTTGCGACTCATACTTTTTGAATTATAACAAATATTTAAAACCGTTTGACGATAAATCGCTATTTTATGCAATTTCGTAAAAATTTAAATTTCAAACGATCATAAAATTTTTTCCTTTTAGTCCGGTAGAAATTTTTTTAAAAATTTTTGAAGAGTAACTTATGGATAATCTAGTGTTAAAATTTTGAACCTTAAGTATGAACAGAATAAATTTTATGAATTTTTATCAACAAAATAACTTGCAAATTATCGTGATTTAAACACATTTTATACAAATTTGAGATTTATGGGCTTATAAAAAAAATTTGAGTGAAACGATGATTTTAACTTATTATAAACCTTGTATTAAATTTTCTAGAGTTTTCGGTAAGCCAATTAAATTTTATAGATGTTTAAAAAAAAAAATTTTACAAAAATCGAAAATTTAAATTGTTTATAAATAATTCAAAATATGTCAAAATACTTTGAAAACTGAACCATGTATAGAGAAAGCCAATATAAAGATTTCATGAAAATTTCAAGCTTTTGCGGTTTTTGGTTTTTGAGTTAGAGCATTTTAAAAAAATTTATTTTGTAAAAACATGATTTTGCGTAAAATTTCCTGTTTTTTCGTAATTTTTTTATCGTTTTTTTTCAATTTTTTAAAAAAGTATTGAAAAAGTTGGATTTTTGAGTTGCCCAAGCACCATCTACATTCACTTTCCTTTCAGAAAAGTTGCTGTTTAAGAAAATGGAAGCATTTTTACTGCCCCAAAACGTGATGACAGACACAAAAAAAAAACACACATCATTGTAAAATCAATAGATGCCATCACTCCGTTCAGAATCTAAAATGTGTAGTATGAATTTTTATGTACAATAGTGGTTGTAATATACTTTATAATAATAATAATAATAATAATAATGTATTCATGCAGTATAACTCATAAAAAAAATAAAAAAAATTAAAGGCATTATACTTAGATAATTAATAGTAATATTTATTATTTTTAATTATTTTTAATTTTTTAGATTTTAAATGGAGTGATGATTTTACAATAATGTTTTTTTTATTTATTTATTTATTTTTGTGTCTGACGACATCTTTTTTGGTAGTAAAAATACTTTGATTTTTTTAAACAGCAACATTTCTGAAAGGAAAATGAATGTAGATGTTACTTGGGCAAGTCAAAAATAAAACTTCATCAATACTTTTTAAAAACGTGGAACAAAATGATGAAAAATTACGAAAAAACGGGAAATTTTACGCAAAACCACGTTTTGACAAAACACATTTTTTTTTAAATGCTCTAACTCAAAAACGAAAAACCGCAAACACTTGAAATTTTCACCAAATTTTTATATTGACGTTTTCTATACATGGTTAAGTTTCTAAAGTATTTTGACTTATTTTGATTTATATTTATAGACAATTAAAATTTTCGATTTTTATAAGTTTTTTTTTTTAAAATATCTATAAAAAAATAATAGGCTACCCGAAGACTCTTAAAAATTTAAAACAAGGTTTATTGTAAGTTATACTTACCGAAATTAAAAATTATCGGAGATCATTTCACATAAATTTTTCTTATAAGCCCATAAATTCCAAATTTGTATGTAATATGTCAGAATTGCGATAATTTGTATGTTATTTTGTTGTTAAATATTCATAAATATTTTTCTATTTATACTTAAGGTTCAAAATTTTAACACTAGGTTATCCATAAGTTACTCTTCAAAAAAAATAAAATTTATAAAAATATTTCTACCGAACTTAAAGAAAAAATAGTATGACCATTTGAAATTTAAATTTTTATAAAATTGCTTAAAATAAAGATTTATCCTACAGACGATTTTAAATATTTTCGATTTTTCAAAAGTATGAGTCGTAGTAACTTGAAATTTTTACCAGTTGTTAGGATTGGTTTTTTCTTTAATTCATATTTTTTTCAAAATATTATACTGATTTTTCAAGTAACTTAGAGGCATTTGAAATATTCTATTTTTTTACATTTTTTTTTTTTATAATCATTGATAAAAATAATTTGGTTGGTATAATATACTTGAAAATTTAATAGAATATTTCACAGAAATGGATGTTACGGTCATTTCAAAATTATTCAAATCTATAGGCACAATTTTTTATATGCGTTTGAAAAGCAACTATTAACATAATATTTAAATTTAAATTTAACATAATATATTATATCATATACCTATGTGGACCAACATATCATCTCCATTCAGAATCGTTATTCGTATACAATGATACCTCATTGCATTCAAATAAAATTTAACGAATCCATTGTAATGACCTATCCTATGAATGAGGTTCACTCTATTAAGACCTCCTACTATACAGCGGTTCCGGGACATAATGAATTATTCAAATATATTTTTACAATTATATATTATATTTGTCAATAAATAATTGATTGAAATTGATTTAAATTACATTGATTATCGACGAAACCACCAGCAAATATTATTGCTAAAATGCCAACCAAGTGGCTACATCGAATAACATTAATAACAATAGTTAACTTCTGATGTAATACTCATAAAATTCCAAATTACCACGACTCAGTTTATCTAATAATAATAAAATTATAATTTTTACAGTATTTGAAACTGGTTAGGTTATCTAATACTATATTATAGTGTATTGTTTGTATTCAACAAATATTTGTTGATAATTTATAAAAATAATATTAAGCCAGTCCTAAGCTTGGATTAGTCTAAAGGAAACATATGTTACAGCACATATGAATAGTATATAGTAGACATAATATACATAGATGCTTAGGTAGATGGAAATAACTAGACCACAAATGTCCCGACCACAACTGTGCCGACACGGCGACACCCTATACAACAAAGCAAGGCCCATCCGGTTCTTTTATTTTATTCGAAATTTCTCAACAATTATTATCCAAACCGTATGTTTTTTCTTGAAAAATAATTTGATAAATTATTTTTTCTTCAATATGTACAACATTGTACAACAATTTATGTAAAGCATCATTATTCTAATTAATTATAAAACTAATTATAATCTAGAGTGCTAGACATTTTGGTTTCATGTTTTATATAGTTTAACATTGTTATAATTATTATCCTTTTATTAATATATATATATATATATATAATGTTATTCACTTTTCACACTATTATGCAATATATACTATAATAATTATTATTTTAGGTCTTTGACTGTGTCAACCCAAAACCACTCTCAACGTAAATATCAAATTATTATTCATGAACAACAGAATTATATGTTTGTCTTATCGGCTTTCTTTTTCTTCTTCAGCCGTTTAGATTTAAACTTCATGGTAATGTAGGGTATTAAAAATTTAGAAATAGCTCGCAGTGCTATTTTTTTCCTTATCGCGTGTATTCTATTATCAAAGTCTTGTTTTAAATACATTATTTCGTCATCTTCTAGTTCTTTGTGATAAATTCTTAATGACGATATCTTCTCCTTAAATTTCATAACAATATTTTCATTACAAGTACAAGTCATATATTCCAAATTCCATATTATAATCATAACATAATACCATGTAAGGATGGGTATTGTAAAACAAATATGAGGATTTTAATTAGAATGATTTTATTGTACCCAAACACTGTAGACCGATCAAACCAAATTTAACACCATGTTTGTACATACTTCCAGAAAAAAAAATCCGTAAATGACTATTCGTTTGACGAACAACTATAAACTGCTCGAAATAACATATTAAATGTATTATATGTATAGTTCTGGACGTGATTAATTTGTTATTTCATCCTCCCCTTGAGTGTGTATATGTAACATGTGTGTGTAGACGTAATTTTCGATTCGGAAGAATCAAAGATGAAGAAATGCTAGGCAATAGTGACGTGGAATTATAATATGAACAACTACAGCTTTAAATAATTCATAATAAATAATAAGATATAATTGTACATATACGTTATAATATTATATTATATCTCTACTCGTATTATATTTAATATTTTGAAAATACATTTAAATTCGTTCCATACTTCTACACCATAATACCTCGTCGAAACTTTTATAATTTCCAACAAAAGTTACGTACAAAATAATTTATCGCAAGCGTACCTACCTAAAATCTAATCAAGTATAACAATAATATAATATATACCTCTAGTATTTCGACCGAATTTTTCATGGATTCGTTAGTTTGCTGGAGATTTTGTTTCTTCCTAAATGTCGAAAACATCCTATTACTGTATCGGGTGATGGCCACCTTTAAAGACATTTCTTTTCTTAATCTGTAAAATATCTATCAATTATTACCAGTAGTAAACACTAGTTATACAATTTTAAATCATAATCAAAAGGTTTTATCCAATTTATGACCATTATAATATTACATAGGTTGATAGGTATACATAATAAATTAGTATATGTATATTATATGATGCATTGAACGGTAAAATACTAGAACGAGAGTTTAATCGTACATTTCGTTTTTCATGTAATCGGTCTCCACATTATTGGACTGTTTTAAAACATCTAACTCGTTTTGTTTGTCTTCTGCCAGTTTTTCAAATTCTTCCAAATTCTTCTCGAACAAACGTAATTGTATTATCATATCGCTTTTATATTGCGTCCTACGAACAACATAACACATCAAAGAACTCGACTATAATAATTATTATCTATATAATAATAATGGTAAATTATTTTGATTGTAGTTAGATTTAATCAGTTGCACCAATATACGATGTGCACAATACGCGTACAACACCGGATACGGATTGTACAGGCCAACCGAGTTATACGATTTTAATCGGCCATCATGGTCTCAAAGACGGAAATATTGTGAAATCTAAACGGAACTCTTACTAAATAATTCATACCTATTTACAAAAACCTATCGCTAAATTCGTCATTCGCAAACGATCACTTTATAAAACGGCCCTCTCCTTCTCGGTAAGTCGCCACCATCCGGCCTATTCGGGCCTGAATACACATGGTTCGACTGTTGAAATTTCAGCCTATTATGCCCACTATACATATAGACGTTATAATAATATTATAGCCACTAACCGGTATTCATTATTGATTATCGACATTTATAAATCGCACTTAACTACTATAATATGTAACCTATAATCGTGTATAGATGTCGATATGAGATAAATCCGATTGATTGCATTAGGCATCTAAACGAAATCTCTTGAATAATAATTTAAAAACCTGCTCATCCGTAGCAGAAGTCCGATGTATTATTATATAGATATCGAGTATTTAATTATCATAGATACGCAGTAACGTGAGATTATTAATTTATTCCATTTTATTGCCGAACTACAGATTATTCTAAAAAATTATATTTCATATGAATTTATCACGTAGTTTATTTAATAAAATGATTAAAAAGTCACCTATATGCAATATCATCGTATTTAAAACGAGAAATTCAAGATAATATATTACCAAAAGAAAATATATACATACATTCTTGATAAAAATATAGTACAATTATTATTATTATTTTTGATTAAAGTAATTTTTTTAACACGAGTAAAATAAAATAATAACTTTTAAAAATAAACACTATATGCCCAGAAGTCGAACAGATTAAAACTTTTCTAACTATAGATATGTACGAAATACAATTACTCACTCTAACTGAACTTTATTTGAGTTAGCTATTTCATATAGTTTTGCATTGTTTTCGGCATAGAACTTTTTTTCCTTTTCGTATTCTCGAACATTTTTGTCATAATCAATCTTCATCTGGTTCATTACGTCCATAATATACGTGATTTCTTCTTCATACGATTCATTTTCATTCGATATCTGTTCTATAAAGGTCTCCTCACCTATGTTATCGTTTTCATATATTATGGGATGATCAATGTCATAAAAATATGTGTTGATTGTTTTTATAAAGTCGTCGGCGTCTTTCGATACCTAAACATTGAATTTAGAAATTACGACCAACGAACCAAGAAACATAAAATTATATCACATTAATAAAAAATTTAAATTGTAAATTAATAATATTCTATACCCTTATTTATTTATAATACCCTTAAATGTAATATTTAAAATGCGTCACAAGCATCAATCCCTAACAAAAAAGAGGAAAAGCTAACACGGGATACACGCAATGACTATTGTTAAACGGACAGTTAAACGTACATTGATTTCTCGTCTATACACGTCCCGTATATTGCTCATTTCCCATCTCAGTTTCAATTATACTTCGCTTTAGTTTAGTTACTGATATTAAAACAGATTGTTATATTTTCAAAATCAATGGTTAATTAGTTTTAATTATTTTTTCGGTTGATAAATTTATTGATTTTCAACGGTATGCAAGAAGTAACATTGGTAAGGTTATAGTTAGTACACGTAATATGCTTCCAAATAAGTATACACCAACCTCTTACACTTGTAATCTGTATAAAAATATGCGAAACGCTCATACACCATTGATGTTCAATAATTTTATTTGTGTTATATTGATTTGATAGGTATGTATTTTAATTCTTAAATAATTGCACAATTTTGACTATTGAAATCGTATCCATCTCCGCAGAAATATATTTCACAATTGCTATATAATTATTATAAAATGTATTATTATTAAATACTTTATGATTTTCCAACTCTTAAAATCCAATAGTGTGTTTTATTGATCAATGGCACCATTTACTA
This sequence comes from Chaitophorus viminalis, assembly GCA_025469195.1. NCBI lineage: Eukaryota > Metazoa > Arthropoda > Insecta > Hemiptera > Aphididae > Chaitophorus > Chaitophorus viminalis. Next base: position 47,143 of record JAIPRK010000837.1, on the reverse strand, counting down.
CAAGGCATATTTCATATTTAAATATTTAATACACAGTAGTATAGACAGTACAGTACAGAAATAACTAACAAAACTACGAGCAAAGTAATCTGTACCCAATTTTTATACTATGAGCGTCCCTCTAATGATGAAACGTACAATTAAACATTAGTCAGCACGACAGCATATTATAAACTAAAGATACTATATCAAATATACTATATACCAAAGAATAAAAACAATCAGTCAAAGAAAATACTATTTTTTATCAGTATTCATGAAAAATTAAGATTTTAATTCAAAATACATTTATTTTCATGATTCATGCAATCATTCAAATTTAAATCCCATTTTATGTAACAATTCTCGATATGGTTTATGTGAGTGCATTCAAGCTTAATATTTTTCACGACGTGTGTTTTTAAATGAGTTCTCTCTCCTCTCTCTCTCTCTAGTTTGGACTATTAAGTATTTAACCAATATGGTCATACATTTTATTCACGTCAGAAAAAAAAATCCAAAACAATTTATCAATATAATACGTTAAGGTTAACTGTAATATCTACCTGTGACGAGTTCATTTCTTTGAAAAAGTTCAATTCTTTGTTATGGTATGCAGAGTCTAAAAATGCGACAAACTCTTCGTAGGTAATATCACCGAGTAAGCCATCGTCATTCCGCTGCACGAGTTTGGTCATCATTTGCAGTTTTGGTACAACATCGGTGTTGCAGACGAAATCATTATCATGCCATGAGCGATTGGCCAACAAGGCGGCCACAGCAAACTGCAATAATATACAAGTATATTATTGATGATTTATTTATACAAGTATTATTATGTCGTCTATCTGATACTTATTGTTCCACCGAAAAATATTTTACGAATAAAACAACAAACATTAGTTTGGTATAACTATATCATTTGCTCATGGAACTTAATTTATCACTTAACATAATAACTACTTCACAATAGTTATTATTATCAGTTGATTCGAATGTTTCCGATATACTAATACAGTAAAACCTCTCTATAACGGACCCTCTATTAAACGGAATCCTCATTATAACGGATAATGTCAAGATTCCTGGTACAAATAATATATGAAATTGACCTCTCTACGACGGAAGACTTTTTACAACGGAAAAATGTTTGGTCCCAAACGATTTCGTTATTGAGATACTTACAGCAAAAGATACATCCGAAGAAAATTTATTTAGGCAAAATGAAAATTCATTTTCACCTTCCTTTTCTAACATTGTATGCCTGCTTATATTTAGGTATAATAATTCTCTTAAAAATGTACACTCAGTTATAATTAATTGTTGATATAATGAAAAATAAACAATTAGAAAAAAAAACAATTTAGCCAAATTATATAATAAAAGTCTGAAGAATTCAAAGGATTCAAGAAATAGGAAAAATAATTACATTATTGTGTAATACACTAATACTAATACATAACTAGTGCCATAAATTATAAATGCAATGTTGATATTTACCGAATGTTTTCCAACAATTTTTTGATTTGTTTTAAAACTACGTCTTGAGATACCTAAGATGTTACATTTACACTGATAATATCGATTGAACCGTTTTCCAGAACTCGAATAAAATAATATTAATATGTATAGTTTTGTATTTGAATCTGCATGCTAAATATTTAAATGACATATTGTATAATATTATGTAGTAATATGTAAATAATATTTATTAAATATAGTATAATTAGCAAGAGTGGTCAATCTCAAGTAGACCTAATAACGAATTCAAATCAGTCTTCAAAATATTAATTGCATAGTATGATTGACAAAATATTGATATGTTTTAGTTGAAAAAAATATTCGGCACTGATCCCCTTAATTACATAACATGGCTTCAACATTAACGGAAAGCCTACATACGTTGTAGATATTATAATATAATATTATGATGTTAGATTTTATATCATTTATATATGCGCTTTTATACAAAAATATAACGCTACATCGAAAGAAAATATGTTGTAAATTATTCAATTAATCTTTATTATCTTTATTTGAAACATCAAAACCAATAACTATGTATTATGGGCTGGTATACAACTACAAAACTCTATAAAAAATTGCTGGTATATTGATATAAAATAAATATTACTGAAAAGTTCGCTTTCAACTATGCCGTTAGTCGAAAGCAAACTTTTCACGCCCATTTTATTCTTAAGAATCGAATGAGTACTCGTATATAATATAACTGATTATCTAACTAATACTCGTATTTGCGTTTAACCGCTGCTTTTTTATTTTTTTTTATTTATATACAATGTCATTAAATATTTTAATATTTGCACAACCTAAATAAACGAATTAAATGTTGTCAGTTTCTGAAAAACAAAATAAATATTTGTTGAATATTTGAGGTAAATGCTGTTCAGCTATTAAACTCATTTGTATCTTCGTAAAATTCTAAAGCGGTTGGTTAGCACGAATTATACTACCTATATTTGTCAAAAAAAAAAAATTTTGATTTGTTCTTTCGTATGGCATCTATAAAATCTTTCTGGAAGAATTACTGCGAAAAGAGTTCTTTGCACGGTCTCCAGTACGTAGTTCATAAAGACTCTACACCTTGGGAAAGGTATGACTAAAACTTTAAGTATGATTTGTAATATTTGAAATACGCATAATGTGTATAATCATTAATTACAACCGTAAATAATGAATATTATGATCGCAAAATCTTAAACGTTATTTTAAATGTATCTATTTAGCGATGACAAAAAATTGTACGTGGCTTAGTATTTTTTACGAGGATAATAAATACGATGAGTTACTTAGTAGTTATAATAAATATTAGTGCACTAATTTAACGACCAGAATTTCAATGCATTCGTATAATATATAACATATACTTTATATACCTATCTATACGTACCTTTGTTTACATTTTATGAATATCGATTTATTGATAACTATTACGGAATGGCCCAATATGTTTTGAATGGAATTGAATGGATAGAATTATCGCTGTAAACATTAATCATAAATGTAATTTTAAAATTTTTTATCTATATCATACAAATTTAAAATAGACAAAAGATAAATTTTCATGAACATTTCTAAGTATCGCAATTAAAAATCTAGTAGTTATACCTAATTAATAGAACTTTTGAAGCGAAGGAAAGCATAACCTACGGTTAGGTATAAAATGACTATTGTAATCCTTCGGCATGAAATATAAATTAAATACAATTTTTAACAACAGACACTGGATCAGGTGTTCTCGTATAAATTCGTCGCTGCAAAAATAAGCCATAGAAAATGAGACAAATATTAAAATATGCCAAGTTATAATAAACCCAATGTGATCAGATAGAGATAAAAGTTATCTAATTTACAATAATTTATTCCAAAATAGCGGGGACACCTGTCGATGTACATATTATTACTTTTCAAAACTTACATTAGCCACGGAAGCAATTATTGGACTTTCAATTTGTTCCGTAACACAGCTAGATGTATTTTTGTAATTTTATACATATATTAAAATTTTAAAAGTTATTATTATAATATGTTGGCTACACGATGTGCGTAAAAATGTGATATTATGTTTTTCCGATGAGTTCCTATAATAAAATTACACTTATACAAAAAAATAAAATTTAAAAATAATACTTATACTGATGTATTTTCATTTGAAAAACACAATACCGTATTATTCCCTATTATGCTATATAGTCAAGGTATAGATTATAATACAATCATTGTATTATTAATTTTTTATTTTATCACAATATTATGCATTTATGAGCATGCTACGCCACCATAAGTTATCAAATTGTACTCGAATAATTATTTTCGCGTTCTAATTTATAATATTGCACTTATTTATTTATTTATTTATTTTTATTCTTAATTAATACGGACAAAAGTCCAATTCATAATATATTTGTATAGATAACATTAATATAATATAATTTAAAATAATTAACTAATAATTAATTAGTGCGTTCTAAAGATGACTCGAGAATTCGTGTGTTCTATAGCTAATATGTCATAACGTAGTAGGTTAACCTATATATTGTTGTAACTTTTAGTTAGTTGTGACACTGACAATGACATTGCGCCAAAGAACAAACACCGTATAGTTTATTGCACTGTTTAAATAATATTATATTTACACATCTTATACAGTCAGAGTAGTCAGACTATGGTTATTTGCCAAAAAATAATTATATGGGATCGTGTGTAATTAACCTACATTTATAAATCCAAAATAAACACTTTTTATATGTTTATAGGTTAGCGTGGGCAGCGTTGTTGGCAATCGCCAGCGGCACTATTTTGGTGCATCTGTATGCTTCGTGGGAAACATTTTCGTATTCTTCGATGCAAATTGTTGTCGACGATCCCCGCTATCCACTTAGCAAAATTGACTTTCCTGCGGTAACTGTATGTTCTATTAACAAAATTCTGCATTCAAAGGCTAAACAGATGATTTTGAAGTACGATTGGGTTTTTTTTTCTTAGAATTTTTTCGGTCAGAAATAAATTTTCCGTTCTAATTATTTTGTCTTGCCGATTACAATAATTTAATCGACAATCAAAATAACTAATTAAATATTAGATGTATTTTATTTTTTAACAATTTATCAATCGCAGATTTCTAAATATCTACTATATAATAAGCATAGGCTATTTTGTTATATAGCTTTGCCTATAATATAAGCACCAATACCTGTATCCTATATCCTTAATTTCTTCACAATTTTCGATGAAAATGAATGATTTTTAAAAATATAATATGCCATTATGGTATTAATGATATTATTATGTTGAGTTTTTCAACTAGTTAACTATTTAAACTTAACTATGTAGTTAAAAGAATTATCAGATTATCGTTGCTAATTATTTACATTTTTAATTTTTTTAATGAAACTAATTAGTCTTGTAAATTATAAGTTAATAAATTAAGATACTGAAAGAATACAATTATATACATAATTGAATAATATACAGTCTCTAATAATACCGATTATAATACCGGAGGTTCCTAGTGTAAATCCTATGGTATAATGGTTACTCATATATATATATTTGTGTATAGATTCAAAAGTAATACACAATGATGAATCCTAAATAACAATAGTAGTTAGTACAATATTACAATAATATTTGTGAAAATAATCGAACGTGAATTATTATAATACAATATTATTTTGTGTAACTAAATCATACTATTTTCTATGAAGTAAATACGAACATGATGCGGAATTGCAGAAAAAATACGAAAACTCTTTGTATACGCTGGGAATGTTACAGTATCCATACTACAAGGATCTATCGGTTTTCTACGAAAACAATGATATGATTAATTTGCCGTTGGAGAATATCACCGATCTAATGTTGCAAGTAATAAATATGCACGTTCGATTGAAAATAAAATAGATGGCTCGTGGGCCGTGACTAAAATACTATAATAAATGTCATTTTGATAATCGACTTTATTATAATATAACAACGCGTTTTACAGCTAATGCCGACTGTCGACGAAATGTTCTACAGCTGTTTCTGGAGAGGCACTGGGTACAATTGTTCGGACTTGATACGGCTGCAGCGTACCGAAGAAGGCTTTTGCTATTCATTCAACAGCAAGACGTCGGAAAGAAGTGCAAAGTAAATTCTAGGGAAAACCAATATTGTTTTGTTTTTTAATTTGCAGTATAGCAGTGCAGTAGAAGGGAACATCATAATATGTATCTAATAATGTTAACGGATCGGCTGAAAAAATAAAATCAGCATTTATTTATCGCGAATCCAGTGTTGTTATATTACATTTTATACAGTAACAACTTATTGTACGCCTAATAAAAAAAAAGTTATCCTGAGTATGTGTGCTTACGTATGATTTTAAAATTTTAAAACTATAAACGAACTATTTCAATAGTAGATAAAAATAATTTGTACTGTACAATAAACATGGATTACATGATATTATAATGTAGTATATTATATGTATTCGTTTATCGAGTAACGAGTATTACATTAGCCATGTAGGCGATATTCAATCGTTTTTCAAATCGATTGTTGTAGGCGTGTATATAAATATTACAAACATCTATTAATACATTTATATGATAAATAGGTATACATTGAAAAAATCATTAGGTAGTAATTATATAGCCTATACAACTCCGGCATTGTTTTTCCTAGATGAGGGTTTCGGGATCAAATACTAGTGCTACATAATACACACGTAGGTACAAATACAAGGAGTTTTCGTTGGTATTAAAATACATATAGTTATAGTGATGATGTGAGTTTGTACAAATTAAATGTTTAATATCGACATATCGTATTATATGTGGTTATTATTTGTATTATGCACTCTGTTATTTCTTTCAATATTTATATTTATTTACAGAACAATAGAAGTGAGAGAAAATTTTGATTTATGTTACGTAAAATTGTTCAGTATTAATAAATTACTCCATTATAGTCATTGACCACGACCATATGTATGTAATTTCTAATTAACCATAATCTTTGATAAAGGATTTTAAATATTGTACCTATAAATTATAATATTATAGTACCTATAAAGTACTCGAGTAAAAGTATTCAAACACACCAAACCGGTCCTATTTTAAGTGCTTTTGAAAAATGTATCTGTACCTGTACTTGAATATTTTTAAATGGTATTTTTTACATTATACGATGCAGGCGCATCGTATAATACAAAAATTTAACATACCATATTATTTTAAAACACACGTCATGTATATTATTACACTATAAGTTTTTATACACTTAAATAGTACAAAATAAAAAGCAGCATATATATATATATATATACACACACACATATATCAATATATGACATAAAAAAATAAAAATGAATACTCACCGTATGTTTATTGACGTTATTATAAAAATAGCGTTAAACTATATTTTTCACTAGTAAAATGTATGCCCGATTGTTTTCAGTGACAGCGAGTTCAACCCTCCGATGGCCGGACCCGACGACACGCTGATACCGCTCAGAAATAACGCCGCGGGCAAGATGACCGGGTTGGAACTGATCCTGAAGAGTCTCATCACCGAGTATTTTCCGGTCGACACGCGATCCAAAGGATTCAACGTACGGCTGTAATACAATGACGATAATAATATTGATAATCAATAATATAACTGTACTGTGTCCAGTGGCGTCGAACACTATGTAAATGGCTGGCCGTCCACTATCTTTAAAATGCGGCTGAAGTACCGAGGGGGTCGAGTGGTTTTCGTTTGACGTTTACAATGTTTAGACCGGAATATGTGTACGATTACTGAATACGAATTACGCGCAAATCGATCCGATAAATAATATTGCAGTGTAAAATTGTAAACTGTTACGGACATACATAAGAGTAGGTCCTCGCTAGCCTAAATGGGACTTGACTTGTGTTAACATTTAGAAGGTCAAACTAGAGACGGATGCACATGGATGTGGTCATTGTAGTAACAAATTACCTGTGACAGGTACATACGGGAGAATCACATAAATGCGTATTTGCGAATATATCTTCGAATACACGTATGTAGTAAATGATATATTTTAATGATATATATGATTGGGTTTTCCAGAATCTACAAATTAGCAATAATCATAAAACTCAATCCCAATAATCGACTGACCTCGAGGGATAAGACGCAAAGACCACAGTATCATACAGACACAGGGTGTGTAAGGGAGTACAGAACAGACTCAAATTCAGATGTGTCTAATCCGATCACTTACAAGCACTTTCATGCCAGATGGATTCGTAAATTTATGTTTTGAACTTATTAAATTTATAACAAAAACTAATAGTTAAATTAACCAACCATTGCGATTGCGATCACTTCATTCCAACATCGAAGACGACGACTTTTAATCACATAATATAGACCAGAGGTTCCCAGCCTTTTTATCATCGAGTACCATCAGACACTTTTATAATCAATACGCGTACCACCTCAATTCTAAAACTAAATTAGGAGTCAATTTTTTTTAGCGTATATTTTTATTATTCATTCATTTCTTTACATTTTTATTATTTGATATTTATAAAAATAAAAAAAATCTTAATTCTTAGTTAAAACTAAATATTTAAATTTTAAATTACAATTTTCCAATTAATAAAAAAAAAAAAATAATAATAAAATGAATGTGATATTTGTTGTTGTTGTTACAATTAGAAACCCCATGTCATCGACATTAAATATTGTTTTGATAAAATCATAATTTTATAAAATTAGCTAATATCAAATAAACTAAACTAAATTAATAATATTGAATGCAAATAGTAATAATAAAATTTCTTCACGTACCACGGGTTAGGAACCTCTGATATAGACAATAGACCATATTGTTCTACCTCATCATCGAGGACGTTGTATTACAATGTGGCCTGAGTAATTTTTTATAGGAGTTCGGCGCCACTGAAACGAAATCGCGCATAGCTGTGCACGAATACGTACGTTATTATCGCACCGTTGTTGCAGATTATGATACACACTCCGGAAGATTTCCCGGACATTTCCAGCAGTTACAAGATTTACAGCGAACTCAACCAATCGTCGCAGATATCGGTGAGCGTGAACCACATCAGTGCGGACGAGTCGATACACCGACTCAGCGAAACGGACCGCAACTGTTTCTTGTACGAGCAGAGGTCGGCGATACAAAAGAACTTCCCGTCGTACAGAAGCAACTCCGAGGACAACTGTTACGGCAAGTGCAGACTGATGACCACCCACCAAATGTGCGGATGTATTCCGTACTACTTCGAGGCGGAAAATGAAGAACGTAAGTACACAACAATACAACATTATTATATTTATGGTATAATAATAATAATATATACGATATGAACTGATATCTGGGGCCTAGGAGGCTCTACAATTTTTCAAACAACAGTATATAAATATAAATGTATAGCCGTATAGGTATACTTGAGTATTTCCTGGTATAAACACCTCATGGTTGTACTCCATATGTAGACACTGGAAAAAAAGAAGAAAAATTGCAAATAAATACAAAGTAAAACGCCAAAACAATCGAAATTTGATTACATAAAATCGTAATGTACATTAATTTACTAAATTTACTATGTGTATGTTTATAATACATTATTGTATATTATAACATCGCGGTTCTAACCACCTAAAATTGTTTAATTGGAATAATTATAAACAATATTATAAAGTACCATTTTCATTGCATATTGGCATACTACCAATGTGCTTTCCACTGTAACTGGTAAGCCGTAAGCGTATAGAGAACCGTTGGACCATTTGCCTAGGGTCTAGACCAGCGGTACCCACTACGCAGCCCTTAAACAAATTTTGTGCGGCCCGCACTGACACTGAAATTTCATATCAATGATAAGAAACATTTTCGAAATGCATTTCGATTTATTGAAAATCAATGGGCAGTAACTACAAAAGATATATTTGAAATTAATATTTTTAATTGCCATGTCAGTTTATTAAAAAGCGAATTAATAGACATAGGTACAGCAGGACATAACATTAAAAGATATGTTTAATAGTAAAAAACAATGGCGCAATAGAATTTTGGAATACACTTGAAAAACTTCAGTATACTTCCCTTTTACTAAATATAAGAGCAATTTTAACATTTTTTGGGACAACTTATTTGTGCGAAGCTACTTTTGGTAAACTAAAATTTATTAAAAACAAATATAAAAATTGCTTAATTCATGCACATTTGGACGATTTATTGTGGTTGCCGACATCAACATTACCCGTGGACATTAATGAAATAATAAAAAAAACAATAATAGACACTGATAATGTGTAAACAACTGTTACAGTTAAAATATATTGTAGGAACCATATACATAGTAGCTCACGCTTTACAGTAGGTAAAGTAATTTAATATCAAATCATTATTACATCATTGAAGACTTTTCAACAATAAATACAAATAAAGTTGTATCAAAACAAAACTATAGTCATTCATGAAACGAGTGGTTAATAATTGCATGAATAAAAAAAAAAAAATGTCAATCTATTAGTTTTTAGTAAGTATGAAATATAAATATTATATAATATATTATAATATAACTATGCTAAGTTCTAACTCAAAAGGTGGTTTTAAATTTAAAATAAAATTATAAATACCAAATCTTCAGTTTTCAACGGGAAAAATATTCTTAACAAATAATTATAGATATACAAATATTAAATATTTAAATGAATACCTATGTTATAAATATAATGAGACTAAATTTGAATCTAATAAGTCTCTACAGATACGGTTTAACAGATAAAAACGCGTGTAAGATTAGACGTGGCAATTATTTATTAAATTAATATAATGTAATTATAAGTTGACTATACAAAAATTGAAAACTTTCATGTTTGGCTTAGGTAATAATAATAAAATGTTAATACAATAAAATACAATATAATAAAATATTAAATCGTGACAACAAAAAATATAAATATTATAAAATCACACATGATAATGTGGAGCATATGAGCTCACAGCATTGAACACTCACATGCACACTGGGATAGAATTATAATTATTAAATTATACAAATATCAAAATAAAAAGAAGCCTTAGTGGGTATATCGATATAAATGCTCGATTAATATTAAGTACAATAGGTAAAGGTATATTATTGTAAACATATTATTACATATCAATTGTATAATACAAATTACGAATACAGTAATGCATAATTCAGTGATTTATACTATAGTATTTTTATATAGGTAAGCTTTCAACAATATTTATTTTAAATAGAAAAATTAATAATATGTATATCAAAAGAAAAAAAGAAAATGAAATGTATGCCGAGAGTATTAATTGAAGTATTGTATATAACGACAAGTTTCGACCGTTGTCGATCATCAGCTTATAAAAGCACACATATATTTATTCATTTTTTTCAATATAGGTATTATTCATTTTTCTATTCATATAAGGATATTACAATTTTTTGAAACTATTTATAATAATAATTTTTATAATTTCAAATTGTTTAACTTCTATTTATATATTTGTTTTTATTTTTTATAGAAGCCGAGTGGGATTGTTGTGGGATTGAACACATCCAATGCTTAGGGAAAATGGATGGTATGTACGATTTATGTGTTAGAATAATTATGAGTGTGGTAGACGGTAGCGGTGTTAAAGGTTTTAGATAACATTACCGAAGTATTTTTGTTTTTTATTAGTCTCACAAATGGTGTAAAAACATAATATTATATTTTATATTCATAGTCCTTGGTTAAACTTAAAAACAATATTGTAATTAATAGATGTAATTTTTTTAAATAATCGAAAATATATTTATGTTTCTTCGAGTGACTTAGATAATATATAATATAGGTATACTGATAAGTGATAAGTAATAACTAATACAATAATTATTAACAAAGTAGATACCTAGCAAATAGCAACATTGACACAGATTGGCGGTCGGTATATAAATCGTTCATTATTTAATATTTAGTGCTTCAGCGCAACACCCAGGCTCCGAAAGACCAGCAAGGATTTCCTGAGTGGAGTGTGCCGGTTTTTATGAACTGTAGTTGTCCGCACCCGTGTTCTTTTATCGGGTACACGACGGAAATGAAAAACTATCCAAAGTACAGTATACTTAAATCATATAAATTATATTGACTGTGTACTTATTTCATAACACACATTTTGACAATATCTAAATTGAGATTACAGTCGTTTTGCCCCTAATATGATTCTAAATTTTAATCAAATTAAATATTTTGATTTTTTTTTTTTTTTTTATGCCTGTATTGGTAATTGAGTCTATTACATTTGGATAATTAATTCACAGTAGGTACTATTTGCCTTCGAGGCATTAAATACATTATATAAATAATAAAATAGATAAAATATAAAATAAATGTCCTGGCTCACCGAAATTGTATTTTTAAATTCTTAACGGATTTCATTGTTTTGTAATAATAACCTAATATAATTAGAGCATTTTTGATCAACCTTTTCTCAACACTTGTTAAAATCGTGTAGGTATAGTAAAACGCTTAACAAATACTTATTGTTATGTCCGGGGACGGATTGGGGTAACAAATTTGGCCCGGGAAATTTGTTCATATGCAGCACATTATGCATTGAAATTTGAAAACGTAGTCGAAACACTATTGAAAGAATTTGAAACTATTGAAACTATTTGAAACACCAAAAACGAACGGCTATAGGTACGTACGTGCCGGACGATTAACATATGATGACATACGTTGCGACAACTCTGGATAATTATAAAAGACAAAACAACTTGAAAAGTGTTCACGGCGTGAATATGATAACTACAGTGCAATAGAATTTAAGTTAATAATTTTAATTTGTTTATGTTAATAATATATAGTGATTAGTAATAATTATTAAAATCCCCGTTTCTAATAAAAGAGAGAAAAAAAGTGGGTGCTATTCACAGGACGCCCATCGGAAAAACTCCCGGCTGCCCAATCCGTTCCTGGTCGTACATTTATTAGACATTATTGTTTCAAAGAAAGTTTTCTGATAAAATGATTATCGTACAGCGAAAACAACAAGCTTGCGGCATTGTCCAATAACTCCAATATGTAGGAACGTTGTGCGTATTCAATATTAATTATTAAGACATGCGATTGTTAATACTGTTGATGTTGCCCCTAGGGATTATATAGAATATTCATTATTTCCACATGCTTACATACACATTGATATACACTACAAAGAACGGTTCGCCATCAGTTACCAACGATCCATGGAGTATACCGTACAGGATTTACTAGGTACATTTGACAAGTTTTCATAAAAGCGATTTTTTTTGCACAGTCACGCGTTAATTATGTTCCCTGAAGCTCTGCATCATTGGCGCAAATCCTCATTAGGTCCTGATTGTGCTTAAACCCTAACAAATATCACTCATCATGGAGTAGTTTGAGGAGTAACCTATCACTCCCTGTTACTTTCAATAAGAAGAGTACCATATATTATTTATATATTATTTAAAATTAAAATTATAATAGTTAATTTCAAAGAATAAATAATAAATCTAATAAATACAGATTTTAATGTTAATATCAGTCATTTATAACAAATATAAAACAATAATTACTTAAGGATAAATTAAATGCATAACATGTAGTATTATACAAAATATGTATTTTAAATATATTTTTATAGGAATTGTTCAATACTATTTCATCATTTATTTCGGTATCGTTTACAATCTTTAGTAGCTACCCGTGGAATTTGCGCCAATACTGTGTACGCACCTTACACATTATTTTCCACACAGTAGAATCCATGGTAAAATCTATAGAAAAATACACATAAAAATTTGATTGTGCACACCAATAACAGAATAGATAGTAGGACGAGAGCATTGTGCAGTTTAAGGTTTAAAAATATATCATAAATCATAATTGTCATTTGAAAAACTCCATGGCTCAACTTTTTTAATGTTAAAAGCAATATTATAAAATAGTTATTTTATTCAAGTATATTTTAATAGATGAATAAGCCAATATTGAAACAATAAATGTAATTGAATCGATTCATTTTTTATTTATTTATAGCTCATACGTAAGTGGTATAAAAATATTAGTTACCTTGCTCTGGAATTTTTAATAAAGGAACTAAAAAAAATTTATAAATTATTGAATGATTGGATTTTATTTTTAAAGATATCAGAAAAATAACAAGGGTATTAGGGATTTTTAGCACTAAACAGTTAATTGTAAAGTTAATGGTGCCTTCTAATGCCAGTGGGTTTTCTTTAATATGATATTAATTATGTTCTTTAAATTAATAATTAAGTAAATACCTACAACATATTAATGATTAAAGATAATAAAAATAAATATAAGTCTTTATAAATTGGAAAAAAATCAGCTAATTAAAGTTAGTAAAAACTAGCTTATTTTGCTTTTAAGGTAACATCTAATCGATTAATTAATCAACTAGGTTTATAATTAAATAGTTGAAGATAGTACTAATCTATATTATTATTAAGTGTTGGATAACTTATTTTTTTAAATTTTAGTATCTATACAATGTACAAAATACAGTCAATTTAGTAGTTTATGTAAAATTTTAAAATATATAATGCAATTTCAAACTATTTGTATTTTTGTTTCTTTAATTGTTTAAATATTATTGAAGCATAGGTTTTATAACTTTTATAACTACAATTAAATAATTCTAAATTAGCTATTATCCCCATTCAGGCCAATATACAAGTGTTGGGTCACATTTTTAAGCAAATTAAATTATTCATATTATTACATTCATATACACTTAATACATCCATCAATTTATGGTATATACTCTCATCATTACATTTTCACACCATAAATAAATACTTAAGCTGTCAAATATACATTTTATATTACATAATAATAGCACCTAAATCTTAAAGTTCTAGTAAATAATATATAATATTTTTTCTATATATTAGTGACATTTGGAGGGATGGCAAGTTTGTTTCTTGGTTGCAGTTTAGTCAGTCTGGTGGAGATAATTTGTGTCATTTACAAAACTTTACTAATGTTAAAACACAAACACACCAAAGTTAATACAGTTTCAAAAAAACAACAACTTGTTTCTTGCCACAGAAATCATGCACTTCGTTTGAGCAAACTTCTGTATAAAAAATCAGACAAGTCACCAGCTGACTTTTATGAAGTTCAATATTAGAAGAAAAAAGGAACCAATTGCTTAGAGAACAGATCTAGATTAACAAGTAAAATGTACTGAAAGGTACAATATTATATTTTCTTACCGAGAAAAATAACTTAATTTATATATAAATATAGCATAATAATACTGATTATTTATATTTTAAATAAGTATTGTTTAACAAGTAATTTAAAACTATTATCAAATATTTAAAATAAAATATTACACAATTGTATTTTATCACACAGTAAATTTGGCATTGCAGTAATATAACATAAAAATTAGAAAAAAAAATAAACAATAATAAAACTTATAGATTATTTGCAGTTAATTAATAAGTTCAATCTGAGTTATCTTCTGGGCCATGAGAGTCTTTGAATAACATGTTTTCAAGTACTAAAAAAAAAAAAAATTAAATAAATACAAGCAAATTTAAACCCTGAAATAATCATATCAAATGATTATATAATATATATTTTACTGTGTTCCTGATATATTGAATTTTGTAGATTCTATCCTACTTTAAATTATAATACATTAAAGGATCTTAACAAAAACCAGTTTATAAAAATGTGAAGTATAAGCTTTTAAATAATTTCGATTCAAATATTATGAATATCATTTATAAATACAATATTATTAAACAATATAAGATACTTAATATTTATTATATGTTAAAATAATACATATACAATAAATACAAAAAAATTATTAAAATGATACATTTTAGTAAAAAAATGTAAATCATAATAAAATAAAGTATGACTATATTTATCATTAATAAAACAATTTTTATGATTTCATATGATTAACAATATTTCATTTAGTGTTAAAAAAAACTCAATTTAATTTAACTTTAAGAATAATTAGAATGAAAAAATAAGATGGGAGTTTTTATAATAATTATAATTTATACTCAATAATTTTTAGACATGAAATTTAGTATCATTTAGTAACATTAAATTGAAATATTAATAAAATGTACACATTTCATGTAATACTGAAAAATTCTTGTGACCACTGAGTCTAACAGAATATATTTTATTAACCTATATTGTAATCAATCAAATGTATACATTTTGTTTTTCTTCTTTATATTTTATTACAAATAACAATACATTAAATATTATTGAGAGAAGTAACTCATAAACTATGAAACAAAAATAGTATTTTCTATTTCTTATTATTTTAAATTATCATACAATTTCTTTAATATATATGGGACATGCTATTATAAAAATTTAATTTTTCAAATTTTTCCCAATTTAAATTAGCATATTAACTAGGGAAAAAAACTGGTAACATTACAATTAAAACTTCAGTTTTTTCATATTTATTATTATTAGTTAGATAATCTAATAGCCATACTTTCATTCAACTAAATAGTTAACAATAATTTACAGACAATAACACGTTTAGATCATTATTCAAAATTTACTACTTACTTCTAAGTATACTTTCAACACAGTTAATATTTGTTGCCGATACTGACATTCCCCATGATTTCATAGGAACATGGTATGTATCGTCCATTATATCTATGCTTGCAATACCCCGGGTCAGTTCTATATCATCATACTCTGGTAACTCGGTTCTAAAAAAAAAAAAATCTTTCATACTAGAATATTAGAATATAAAATAGTACAAACCTTATCCTTTTCAAAAGTTCAATACCACGCTTTTTGACTTTATGTGATAACTGAACCATATCCAATGAATCCTTGTCATCAAACATAGCATCATGCTGAAAGTGAAATGTTTTATTAAAACAGTTTTAAACAAATGTTTTTAATAACTTTTTACCATTGAACTGACATCAAGAGATGAACTCGTTGAGCTATTAAATGCAGACATAGATTTGTGCAAAAATGTAGGTGAACCATTATGTGCTGACATCTATAATAACATATGTACAAGTAAATACATAGAATAAACAAATAAGAAATGTATGTAGGATATTAAATGTTGTTAACAAATTTTAACTAACCAGGGTAGGCAGCATCGCCAGGGATGAATTTGCAGATGATGAAAGATTTTCATTCTTTGACAGCGTAGGTGAATGGTCTCTTGATGTCTAAATTAGCAGCAAAAGAAAACAGTTAGGCTTCAGAAGTCACCAATACATATCAGACATCATTCCTATAAGTATAACATTATTAAACTCACTGCAGGTGGCTGTGGTAATTTATGCCAGTCATCAACATGTTGGTAAAAATGTAAACTCTTTTGTTCCCATGCATCACTGTCATCTTCTTGGGAAAACACATCTCGGCCATGAAAAGACGCGGATCTCAATACAGGGTTACCAGAATTGTCAACAATTTTTCTAAGTAAGCAAATAAAATATGATCTAAAATATATTTATTAAATAACAAATAATTTACTCCTTAGAAAACGATGACTGTTTTTGTTGATCTTTTTTCTTTCCTTGAGCAGCCGCTTTCATTGGATCATAGTTTTTACGCCGTTTCCAATTTTCCAATTCCGTTTCCTTGTTAGGTGTTTGAATTTTATTACAAAGTATACTGGAATTCCATTTTTTTTTCGACGATAAATTTTTACGAGCAGATAACAACGGTGACTGAAATAATAGAAAAGTTAATTAAAATGATTTTAATTGCATTTGCTTATAAAAAAAAAAAAAATCTCGCATACTGAATTTGGTTGAGGTGCTCTAGATGTTCTTAGGCTGTAACGTCCACAATCAACTCTTGACAGTGAAGAACTCAAATTTTGGGTTGACGGCTTGTATAAGGTAGATTTATCATTGGCAGTTTTTAGTTCAACATTTTTTTTAGTTGTGTCTTGTATTGGCTTTGAAAACCTATCACGGCGTAAGCTGAAATAATTTCATGTTTTTATTAGTTAATAACTCAATTTTAAAAATCACAATCAACATACTTAAATGTACGATTATATTGAATAGGAGCATGACTGTTTTTATCTACTTTAGCTTCCAAAATAGATACACAATTTTCTGCATCTTTTAGTAGTAATCTGGTATCATCATCGCTACTACTTTTGACACTGTTTTCCTGCAACAATGAATGTAATAAATTAGTATATAATATAGTATTAATTATTTTATTTATAAAATACATACACTGAAGTCTTTAATACTAGATGCATTGGGCAGTGGAATATTTGATTTCCTTGTATGCTTTTGTAATATTGGAGAATTTGGTTTGAAATCTAAAAACAAAAAAAATAATTATGAAGTTATTGAAATCAAATCATCAAATTATTTATTTATAAAATTTACCAGACTTTGGAAGAGGCAATGCATTGTAAAGAGATGTTTTATTTTGATTCAGTTTTGAATGCCATTCATTAACCCAACTAGATCGTAATTTCTATAAACACAAATATATTCACCAATAAGAATAAAACAATAATATATTTCATAAATTTAAAATGATTTATTACCTTAACCATTGAATTTGACTTTTTAAAATCATCAATATTATCATCACAATCAAGCGATGGTTCAGATTTATTATCACTGGTCAAATCATTTCGCTCAATTATATAAGTACCAGTACTACCAGTGTCACTATTGGAAGAAGAATCATTGTCACAATCATTTGATTCTTGGTAATTTTTGTGAACTGGGCTAGAATAAGATACTCCATTGCCTACAAAAATAAAATCAAAAATAATAGTATTAATAACATTGAATAATACATTTTAAAATGGGTAAAAATCTTTAATGTTATAACATTTCAGTATTATAATAAACCAATTACACTTTTTACCTGCTATGAAATTGTCAAAAAAATGTAGGTCTTAATTTATTATTTTTTTAAATTATGATATTTGCAGTATAACATAATACAAACATTTTAAAAACATTTTTTTTTCTTTCGTATAAAATAACTATTATTGTTAAAGTACTCGCCTCGAGAATTAGACGTTATAGTCAAAGTATCCACTTTTGGCTACAAAAGATAAAAATAAAATAAATTAAATTAGTTCATCTTATAATAATGGATTTTTTTTTAATTATTCATACCGCTGTTGGTTGGAAAACGTTATTAATGGGTAATGATAAATTCCGTTGATGTCTTCGGGTAAAATTGTTAGCAGAAGATAAATGTTCTCCATTTTCACCAGAAGAATCTCTTGCTTTTGGCCCATTCAGTCTTGATGATGATTGCTCTCTCCACTTATAATCTGAATTCATATTTTTTCTTCTTGAAAACCTAAAAATAATAATTTAAATTCAGTTATACATCTACTTATAGTTACTAGTTAATACATTTTTTAAATTTTTTAGTATAGGTGATCAATATTTAAATTATAATTGACTATTGAATATAGACAAATTTATTGAATGTATATTTTAAAGAAGATTTTTTTCAAAAATAAATTTCAATTAATAGTTGGTCAATGAAATTGATAACAATTAAAATTACTTTTTTGATTCATCTTTTTTTTATTTTTTTCCATCAAATTATTCACTTCAATATTAAATTATTTACTTAGAGGGTAAATATTAAGTCAACGATTTTTTTATGTTATAAATATTAAATGTATTTTTTTTAGTTTTTATTAAGATACAATTGTCATTATGTAGCATTTTTTCAATATGTATGTTTATTTACTCCAAATAGAATAATAATAATAATAATAATTAGTTGAAACAACAATTTCAAAATCATAATATGATGTAAGCATAAGTACATAATTAATTATTGCTATCACAATATACATCAAATCAAATCAAGATAAAAGTATTATAAATGAATTTGAATTAAAGTTGTTTTACACTGAACAATTAAAAATCCACACATGATCTTAAATATAACTCAATACTAATAGATTATTATAAGTATCCATGATTTGATAACATTTAAACAAAACAATATAAAAAACCAATTTATTATCCAGTATATAATTCGAGGTTAAAATATCAAATGAACATCCATATACATTTTTTTTATCTTGTACTCATAATAATTTATATCTACACTATCTGTTTAAAAAAGTAATATACTTCAGACATTATTATTATGATGTACACACCGGTTTAGACTATACTGAGATTTATACATTTATTTGAATTTAATATTTTTCAATAAATTGAATTCATAATATCTTTTAATTTTAGACTCAAAAATGATTAACCATTTATGTAAAATGTTAATGGCATACTATGTTATATAATGGGGCATTTCTATACTTAATTAAGATTTTAAAACATTAAAATATGTACCTACTTTCAATTTGAATTAAAATAATATAAATACAAAATAAAATACTTTAATTGATGTAGCAAGAAGAAACATAAATTATAAAAAGTAAACATATGTAAATACCTATGTAATTAAGAAAAACGAGCGAATGTAAACTCATTATTAATATTATTACTATTATTGTTGAACTACATAAAAACAAATAAATAAACCTATTAACATCGTATTCCATTAAAAAAATAATACTACGATTAATTAGTATTATTCACTTTTAAACAATAGCTCTGGCCTTCGTTTCACTAGATTAATTTTTATGGATGTAACTGTACATTTTATACACGTAAAAATATGAATAAATTAATTAGAAATTCAATTTAAATAGTCTAAAAATGTAATTAAGAGGATAATTTAATTTTAAATGAACAATCATTACTACATTATATGATTCAAAACTTGTTTCAACTAATTATCTAAGTAATATCATTCATAAAAGTGATTTTTTGTAAATAATATCATGTAATACATCAACACAAATAATGTATACCTACAACCTACATATTACTTTATTCATAACAATAAATAAGTACTTAAGTTTAAAAAATAATTAGAACAAAGTTAGTTGTAATAATAGCTATTTAAGTATTTCATTAAAAATATATAAATAAAAGTATTAGAAATTTACTATTTTTTTTTAAATGATTCATAAAAAAAAACTAACAGTTTATCAACTGTAACCTAACAAAAACTTTCAGAATGTTGTAATAAAATAAATAATATTTCAATTTTGTCTTAAAATGTAATGTATAAACTTCTTTATTTATAAATATAAATTATACAATACAATTACATTTACCACACATTTTTTAATTAAATAGATAAGTGGGTATTACTTATTAATTACTTATTAATAAACTAGAACTCATTAAATTGTATACTATGAAAATTGCCCAGCCTAAAAATACATATAACAATTAAACATGAATATAAATTAAAATTATGATGTGCCAAATTATATTCAAATATATAATAACTAAAACATTAAAAGTATCATAAAACAATTTTTCATATTTTTATGGAATATTTTTTGAAAATGTTGTGGTTGAAAGTTTCTCAATCAAAAACATATTCATTAAATGTTTTTATCTATACTATATGTTAAACACCAGATTCCTAAAAAAGATTAATCAAATCTTTTTAAGAGAAACTTTAATACTTTTTTTAATCTCAATATAGGTTTTAAATGTAATGATATATGAAATACACATCACTTACCTACTTAAGAGGCAATATTTTAATCTATTATATTGAAATGCTATTTCTCATTAAATAATTTTATAATAAACAAAAATTATAACTAAATTATAATCAATTCTCTGAGATTGTTGTCAAGATAAACATAAAAATAATTTTTTACGCTTAATAGCCAATTTAGGAAATATTGGTTATAGTTTAAATATAATTTAAATAAAGTTAATAATACCAATTTAATTGATAACATATTTATAAAGAATTTCATATACTAAACAAACATTATTGTTTATAACTAAACGTTTTTACTGTCTGGTTAAAAAATAACTAGGTAGATCTGTAACAATTTAAAATACATCTTGATTACACTGATATTTGATTTTGATTTTTTAATTTGTAAATATTTAAAACACAGACCAAGGTATAAGGATTTAAATTGAAACAACTACTGGTTTTTAAATGAGTAATATTGATAATATGGTTTTCATAATAATATGCAACTTCATATTTTATAATTTATACAGCTTAAACAAATTTAATTTTATATATCGTTACTTTTTTTAAAAAAAAAAAAATATTTATTGAACTATGAATTATATGAATTATAAATAATATAATCTTCAGTATTTATAACAACAGAACAAGACATTTTATTTGTAAGTATTTACATATTCAAGTAGGTATATAAGATCTTTTTTCCTTCTTAATTAAAAAGTTTTTTAATAAGTAACTAGATTATACTCCCAAGTTATTAAAACATATATGTATATTTATACTTTCTAACATTGATGCTATTATAATATCTAAGACATTTGAAAAAGTGTATATAATCACAATGTCCGAACGAGGGATTGATTCAAGTCTTGAGCACGCTATTTCATCCAGGTTGAGAGCGGAAGATGCAAATAAATTGGGCAATTACCTAAGCTCTAGAGCATATCCAGTTATCTCCAATGGCTGAATGCCCCGAAATCGAAGTTACTATTAACCTATGTCAATAGTAACATAGGAAAACTAACATGAAAGGGGGAATAGAGAATGGACACACATGGAAAACTGGTCTTGTGTAGAACAAGACCGTACAATCTCAACATGCGGCACTAGCTGTCAAGCATATTCTCCATTCAACTCGGAAACAACGGGACATCTGACGAGGGAAGGCCTCCGGACATACAAATAATTTCTCTTTACCCTCGAAACTAACTATCAATAATGCATGCGTATGGTTTGCATTAACGATTTCTCGTGCAAATATCTTTGCATGGAGGATGAGGGGGAGGTTTACGTACGACGGAATTGGTCTCTGGGATTTTCGGACGGGTCGTCCGAAGTAGTGGTCGCGATCGCTGTGAGCCCCCCGTCCCCCAGCTCCGACTACTCGTCAAAAGTAGACACACAGGTTTTCCCATCGCTATCTACGTATCGGTTACCGCTACAGCGGTGTGCCCACTCACCTCGATGCCGTCGGAACCCTCTGCCGTCTCGTGTCCCGTGCTCGGCTGTGGCCACTACCGGTTGGCGAGCATGACGAGTGACGCGCGCTGGATGCGCCCAGGAATAGCAAGCACCGACCCGACAATCGACCGAGTCCGCGGGTGAGACGACGGGCGTGTACCGCGCGACGGAAGGCGTTTGACGACCGGTGACGGGGCACGAACGGGACGGTAAACACCGGAAATGCAAAACGGCACAGTACCGACGGTGGCGTAGAGGGTCGTCCGGTGGTCGCAGTGAGAGTTCAGTCGCGGTCGTAGTAAGTGATATCGCGGGTTCGGAAGCGACCGCGGTGGTTGTTGTACTGCCGAGCGCCGACTGCAGCTGCTGGTGCCGCCGCGGTTTTATCAGACGACGATTGGCCACTACCGCCACGGCTTATCACGCGCCACCGCCGCCGCCGCACGTCATGGAGGAACGCGTGCAGCACCTACCGCCACCGCCCGTCGTGCCGTCTACTTGTTTTCTACGACGTTCTTCATTCCGCGCGCGCAACACATACGTCCGTCCCACAGTGGCCGAAGCCAGCGGGTGGGCCCGGGCCTACCCACTTTTCTCCAAAAATAAATGTTTCACGTCGTATCAAATGTGTGTAGTCTATTGTCTATATTATAATTAATCGAATTTTTCATTCAAACTTATTTTATTTTCAGTATTTTTATTTCTAAAATAAACGATGACAAGTGGCACACAATATAAATTATTTAACTTTTTTATCTATATTGCCAGAGAAATAAGTAGAAAATTCATACATCCAAACTGCCGAGTTCACGTCAATGAAAAATATAAATTTGTAATTTGTAATTTAAAAATATTTTATTAAAGCTATTGGAATTGTAGGATATCTTTTATTAATTTTAAAATTTATAATAAATGCATATAATAAAAGTGTATAGTATACGGTATTCTGTTACTTTTTTGTTTAATAAAAATATTCATTGGTGACATTAAAATATCGGGCCTACTCAGTGCCCAGAAAAAAGTGTTTAGCTACGTCTCTGCAGCGTCCATGCCATACGTATAGGACCGTAGCGGCGGATCCAGGGTGGATTTGGGGGGATGTCATAGTCTTTTTCTCAGCAAAATGTGGGGCCCCTCAAAATAAAAACTACATAACATATTAATTTTTGTTTGAAAAATATGTACAACACTATGATAATCAACAATAAAATACTGTTCTAATATTACTTTTACTTAAACCTACTTACTTTTATATACTATAATAAAAATATAAATTTCATATAATATGGTACCTACATATATATTATATTTGTGTTGGATTACAATTTAGAACCACCTCTTCTATTGTGAAAATGAAAGCATTTATTGAAAATTAATATACTAGTATACTACAGTAAATATACTGCAACTATATACGCATAAAAATAAAATAATAAACGTGTATGCCTAATCGCTTCTAAAAATTTAAATTACTCAAAACTATTTTTATTATAACCTAAAGGTAAATTTATTGATCTATATAAATAAAAATCAATGACCTCTAAACGACATCACTTATGACTGTTGTTTTACCGATCGAAATGAGACAAATGCGCGAGGGTTAATAGCTACGCAAATGCATGCGATTTAATAATACTTTTATGAATGTTTTACCCGGATGAGGAAATTATAATAGGTGGTACTCGTTTCGATCGTTACGAAATCAAAAAACAGTAAACACCGTCACACCGTTGTGGTTCGATGAACGGAATTGATTTCATCCGTCCGTCGAGATGAGTTCAGGTGGGATAACACATGTTGTACTAGGCCAGGTCGTGATAATATTATAGTCGTACCACTTGTTTGAAAGCGATGTTGTTGAATTATCGTGCGTTCGGACAACAATGATTCTGACTTCTGAGCCAAGGTCGTTGCATATACATCTAGGTACCTGTATATGTAATAAGAAAAACAAAAATAATATCCGTGAATATAGGCTGCAAAATAGCATTGGTTTTCGCTACGTGTCAAGAACAAAGATATTTATTTTTAACACAATCACTGGACCGAATCTTTCGATCTTTTCTTTTAACAATTCAATAAATAGCTTTAACATAAAACTATTAATTCTATCTAAGTATATTTTATAAATGCCAAAATAGAAGTCCGTGTCTACGTACACGGACGCACGTCACATACATTTATACTTCCAAGTTTTCAGACTTTTCTTTGGAAAATAATTAACCCAAATGATTGCTGCATGGATGACATTTCATGAGCGATTAGATTATATCCAAACAATTAGTAAACGTGGAGAACTGAAAAAAACCACTACGTTCCAAAACCAATATACCGATGCATTCCTCGCTTTGCTAAGATTCTAAAAATAATTTCAGTAATGAAGGCCAATGATAAACCGCCGCCGTCGACCCTAAATTTCCGTGTATATATATATATTTATTTTTTTTTTGTGTGGCAACCATCTATGTATTTTATATGCACTAAGAGGTTATAAAAAATACTACATGTATATACATATTATCTACTATCTAAATTGTACTCGTCAAGTTAGCAATAAGGATAAAAAATAGATTGAAAATATTAGTGATGAAATTAATAAACTGTATTATGGTCAAGGTGGATAAGACGATATTATGTACACATATGGATGTATATAAATGTATACATTGACTATAATACAGAATCACATTACTGTAATATAAGTCTATGGGTTTAATATTTGCAATCTTAATTCGTCCGTGGCCCGTCGCCTTTTTCTAGATCATTCACTTGAACACGACAAATCTGTGGATAATACAAAAATTATAATTTTATTACACTAATTCCATAGTTGGACAAGTCATATTTTGCAATAGGTATATTTACATTTATATTATTTTATTGAACTGGTTTTTACTTTTAAGCCCCAAAACTTGTAGGAATAAAATCAGACAACGATAACATATAGACCTATGTAAAAATAATAATATTGAAATATAATTCGAACGGCATAAAAAGCGAAGGGATTTATTAAAAATAGGAACGTTATTCGCGTTCACGCGTTCTATATTTGAAAGTACCACTAAATACAAACGTACACTATGGTCCACTGCAAAATATCGTGCGGACGCGTGAACTTACTTTTTCCTCTCTTCGCGAATGATTGTCCTAATGAACATAAACTAATCAATGTTTTCGAAAAATAATTCTAACCCATGATCAAGACTACGACGTTGAGAGGGGGAGAGAAAAAATACCATCATATATTAAATATAAAATCCATTGTCTTCAATAAAGACAATAACAAAATACTTTTGCCAGCTTAAAATTTACAATACACCTTCCACCCGAATGGAATATTTTCCATAGACCATAGACCCGAAACGACTTTTCCTGATAGTCATTGTTTCCAAAACGAAAATAAAAAATCTATTCCCAATAATCTAATCATTTTATAAAATTCTCAGTCCCTAATTACACGTTCAATCAGTCGAATTTACGGGTACGGACGTATGTAAGGGCACCAAAACCTATGTTGATATAGGGTAGCTGCCTTATATATTTAAATGGGTGGATGGGACTATGGAAGGGTTGTCAAATATGATTTGCCCTACATGAGTGTATTTTAATATTTCGGCACCCCTGGACGTATGGTACTTACTCGAAAATCGAAATGAAGTTACTAAACGCGCTGCCAGACTTGACGTATACTGTATATGCACTATAGTCGCGAACGTGAGCGCCATGCGAATGAGGTAGGGCTATGACACAATAATGTAATAGTTTGTATAATGTTCTCGTTTAATTCACGGCATGCATCATTATTATTTATTATCATTATTATCACGGCATCATCGCCGTTCTTCCAGCATAGTTCTTGTGCGTATACGTAGCGGTGACCACGATATGTCCTTAATCCTTCTCCCATCTCACGAACTAGGTTATGTACGAAGAATTACGGGACGATCAGTGTCCATGTAAAATAATAATAACAATAATTATAAATAATAATAATGATAATATAAATGCGTTGCAAGTATTGCAATTTAGGGCCGCCGAAACGTTGTGATTTAATATTTCAATATTATTATAAACGTATGTTTGCCAACGCACTATTCCACCGACCCACCCGTGGTAATTGTTCGTGATCACGTCATCGCGTTAAAGCAACGTCCGTGATACAGTCACCTAGGTCAACACCTTCCTATATAATGTAATATATTATCCGCATATTATATCGTATAATGAAATAAACATTAGTCATCGATGGTGTGTATACCTATACCGCGATGAGAGTATACCATTAAAGCGGTCAGCTCGTCCCGTTCACCGATCGATTCATCGCGTACCTACCTACCTATTAGGAAAAATAAAATATGCACCACCGTATAATATTATTATCGGCACGGGCGTTGAAACTGTGGTTTAAATCAAACCTACACTTGTATAGTTGCGTATAGATATGTAATGTATACATATGTAATATTAAATATATAAACATTTCAAACAATTTCTTTTTACGATTCGGCGCGTTCGCTTTGTACCGAGGTACGCATTCTCGATCGCCTCGTATTTTTTCGCCTTTGACGTTACATTTTACGTATCAACATTTATATATACCGACGTAAATCGAAGGTGTATCTGATTTTTAACTTTTTTACGAAATCGAAACCATTTCTCGCTTTTTAATTCGTTAGGAAACCACAGATGTGGAACAGTATTTTCGATTTCAATTTGATTTTTTTTCCCTTAATTATTTGAAAAAAATATGCATTTGCCCGCAACCTCGTTTCAAAAAAGAAACGAGTATAAAGACTATAATAATATGTTCATTATGAATTATGATGCATTTACTTCTTTATTTGACAAATAATGAATACAGTACATTCAATGGATTTTCAATCATTATTCAACATTACATTTTCAAATTACCTTTGGAAGAATTCCTTGAATTATAAGATATTTAAAAATGTACGTTTACGGATATTTCAAAATATAACACTTTTACTTCTTATGAATTATTGTTGGAACACCGGAGTACACATTAGGCGTTTCTATATATTACTCACATAAAACGTCGGTGTACCTAATTTTACTTAAGCTCGTAATAAGCAAATTTATAACCTATACATTATCCTTATACCAGATGTTTCATGTTTATTAATAGCTTATTTTTATCAGTACATTTAGAAGATGATTAAACACCTTGAGGTGCACAAAATACTTTTGAGTACACATATAATATGAGATAAATTCATTGTGGCTGGGTGTATAAGAACTAAGAAAGTTTGTTTATAGATGTTATAAATATAATATCTTCAAAATAAGTTTATATAATACATTTTAAAATAGTTATAATTATAATTATCATACACAAATAATGATGTATTATTACATACGTCTAATAGAATTTTGGAAAATGTTACCAGTGATGGTAAATTTCAACTATAATATATAGCTAAATACAACCTTGTTTCATATTATTTTAATTATTTTGATAATATTATCATTCTAAAGATAGGTATTAATTACTTAAATAGCATGAATCATTTCATGACAACATTTCATTTCAATAACATTCATTTATTATTAATAACAGCTGTACCTTATACAAAATGTTCATTTAGCTATTATTATTCATGATTGTTTTCATTATAAAAAAAGAAAAGAAATTTACTAAAAATAATTAAATGACATTTATTAGGCTATATTAATATTTAGCTCGCCACCTTTTGTTCGTATTTTTATACACATCCGTAAACCGAAGCCATAATGTACTCCCGAAAATTTTTTTTTTTTTATATAGAGTTATTGGGTACCCAACGTGTTCATATTATGTGCCTTCAATAGTTTATAGTGTTTATACTGCCAAATTGTTACGATTTGTTTACCTACATCGGCTACGTTTAAGTATATGTAAACATTTTCCTCATATTGAAGCGGCTTATATTTCTATCAAATATAAATATAATATGAACGAAAGATACAAAATACATGACCTACTTTGTTCAGTAAAGCTAGGATAATCTAAAAGCTGTGCGTTAATACTAACATAAGAATGTAAATATTATTTTCAAAGTTTAACTGTGTATTACGCACGTACAGTCGTGTAGGTACGATATTATTATGCTCCATTGTTGATTTTATGATTTTTACAAATTTGTTTACATTTGTTTTATCGTTTTAATTAAATTAACCCTACGGATATAAATATTATGATTTACAATATGCGACTAAACGTATTTTATCATTTTATCTATTAAATCGCAATACCGCACAATGTCATATGCGCTAGGGCCAAAACAATTTTTACGGGCCGCGGAATGGACAACATCTGTTCTATATATGATCGCGATCTAAATGTAGGTATTTATTTTTGACATCCTTGCAGAGTTTTAAGTATTTTTTTCGAATATAATAACAGTTTAACAAAAACTAAAAATAGTTAGGCATATGACCTAATTTATAATATAATTTTGTACGCGCACGGATAATGCGTGTTGATTGTTATGTTAAATGTGCAAATTAATTGTTTTGCTCACATTCGTCACTTTTTTTTTTCTAACTCATGCAATTGTATTTTGATTTCTTTTTCAAACAATAGCCGATTGGAAACACAATAATGTGTAGGTAAGCGATAAGCGTGTTTGTCTTCTGTAGTTCCGTTCGCTTCGACAGACGACACTATGGCGGTACACGTTCGAGAAGCGACAAACATGCACTTCGAATTTTGTGTAGGTCATCACAATAATAGTCAACAGGCTTTTTTTATGATAGAGTTACTGTATTATCGGCATATTATAAGATAACTGCACTCGAAAATATATCTGAATAATTCTGTATTAATATTGATTTAATGTTTTTAAATACGGCTGCACCTAAAAAAAAAATTAGGTATATTAACTTCAAAGTTAAACTATTTTGATACATCTTTAAGACTTAAAGTATCATCAATCAATAAAATCTAGTTAATCACTTAATATAGTTATAAAATATAGGTCAATCAGCTTTTTATTTTACGTTTAGTACCTACTTACCGATTTCGTTGAAAATATACACGCACACTGTAGTCATAAATTATTATAGATTACCTATAAATTATAATCTACAGTCCATTAGGGAATTCATCTAATAAAATTACAAGCTAGAAAAAATAATCAAAAATAAACGTAAATAAATCCAAATTTTCTTAAATAAACCGTACATATTTTTATCAATTTTATAAAATCATATGCAAATGAGCTTTTAGTTTTTACTAAATTCACGGATATTACATACTTTATAGAAATAAAAAGGTTTAAGAATTTGAATTAATACAAAATTAAACGATATGTTATTCATAAGACCATAATATTAATTTTTTTTTAACTCAGAATTAAAATGCTTACCAAAATATATAAGTATAGACGCTTAGTACTAGAAGTTAATAATTGTTTAGCAATTTTTTATACATGACATAGTTTATTTATCAGATAAATGA
This sequence comes from Chaitophorus viminalis, assembly GCA_025469195.1. Classification (NCBI taxonomy): domain Eukaryota; kingdom Metazoa; phylum Arthropoda; class Insecta; order Hemiptera; family Aphididae; genus Chaitophorus; species Chaitophorus viminalis. The sequence continues at coordinate 17,124 of JAIPRK010000837.1, read as the reverse complement.
GTTTATATAATATTATGTATCTTACAAAAATGTAAAACTTTTCAAAATACTAGTGGAAATTGTATTACCTATTGATAAATCGTAATGCATTAACTGCTTAAAAATGTTAACCTAATTTTTTTAACGATTTTTATGTTGTAAAGGTTTTTTAATAATTACAAATTCAAAGTACTAAGTAGTTGTAATTTCTAATCAACTTATAGATGAGGCAGCTTAAAATTTTTAAAATGTTTGAATACTATCGCTACATTAAAAAAAAATACAAATAAATAATCCCATAAGAAAAATACGTCATTCCTAAACTTAATGATACATATTATACTTTGAAGTTTAATTTAGAATACAAAACACATGCAAAAGCTATTCAATATTTTATATTAATTACCATTAATAATAATTGATAGTTAATTTATTAATTTACATGGCTATATTGGATATGTTATAATAAGTTATATACTTTTACTAACATTTTTACAGGTAAACGAATCATATTTAACTATATCCAAAATGATGATTTGTGACTGTTCAACAAGGTCATACTTTCAAAAAATATAAAATATTTCAAATTCTACTGATATACATGGTTAGATATGTACTTATTAAAATAAAATAATTTTAGCCATTTAATATAATTTTCAATAATAATACGTACTGTAGCCTGTATTTACATAAAATGTATAATAACTAATGTTAATATCGATGACAACTAATGTTAAGGACAGGGGATGCCATAACATTGCTCTAAATCTTAATGATGTAATACACAGATTTAAATTTATCTAGATGATAAATTAAATATGTAATTGTATCCCTGAATTTATTACCTGGATGGTCGATTCTGAATTACCCTCTAAATAAAAACATGCAGAAAGGACAAAATTAAAAAACATTTCATTTTCAAGATTAAAATTTAAAATATAACTGAAAATTGTTTTTTATTGGCAAATTTTACGGGTATTATTATATAATATGTTACATGTATTTGTAGTTATCTATGAGTAATTATTTATACATGTGAAAAATGTACTTTTAATTATTTATCTGTGTATACGAGTAGGTGTTTCGTTGATAACATTTGTATTTAATCATTTTCGAAATTAATTACATATTGTAGCTGATAGGTCGTAATAGCTAATATATGATTATAAAAAACTCAATATAAAATAAATAATTGTCAGCTAATATTTATATTGTACGTCAAATATGTCATATTGCAGTGTTCTTTTAAAATTATTAAAATTCCAATGCAAAATAATATATGCTTTAATTGCGCTGTGTTTATTTCACATGGGAATGTATACAACAAATTCCTTGTATATGTGGTTAGATATAAATACTGTTAAAAAAAAACGAATTAAATTACTTTTAAGAAAACACGTACGCAGAAGTCGCAGAACACCAATATAAATATTTTTTAGTTTGTATTTAAATACCAAACATCACTCATTATCTATATATTCTATTATACATATTTTTTATTCTCAAATTTATAATCATATAATATGTATTATATGTGTTCATAGTTTTTAAAAATGACCATTGTACACTCAATTGCCCAATACATGGACATTATTCAGATTAGTATTATTACATTAATTATTTATAATTTATCATGTATTAAAGTAGGTACCTAATTGAAGAAAAACGCTACTATATATTATAAATCTGTCAATATTTGTTATCAATATTCAATGCGTTATCTATATGAATTCCTGTACGTTTCCGGTGTAATAGTAATCTAACCTACATAATAAAAACGCATCAATTCATAAAGCGTTTACGTGACGATTTTATCCGAAAGACCTTCCGGTTTTTAAAAAAAACATATTTATATATTTTACTTTTATAATAATTGCGTTCAAAAATCACAGTGCCTCAATCACTGTTATAATGCCTAATGTTAAAGATGTTTTTTGATTAATTAATAATTAATAACGCTAACTCTAATTGTAATCAACACGATTGTTTAAGCGGAACTGACAAAACTGGATTAGTTTTTAAGAAATATATATGATATTAAGTCAGTATTTAATGTATAAGTAATTTAAAGTATACTTCTATCTACATTTTTACTTTACTTTTTTCTCATACTCTATATTTAAAGCTGTATTAATATAAGTCATTATATTGTATTTATTCCTATAATAATTTCAATTGTTCACTGTTAATTCAGTTAAATTATAATTCTGTTAATATTTTGTAATTTCTCTTGCAATATATATTCTATATTATGTAATCACTAAACTAGTGTTCATCATATATTTTATAATACTGCTACTTTATAATACTATTGTTAATGGATTTATTCCGTAAATAAAAAAATAAAACTGTAGATTTTAATTAAAAATGAAACACAAAAGTTCAATCATATTTTATCTAATTTTCAATATTTGTTTTGCCAACATTATACTGTTAACGAAATTAGTTTCTATGGAAATTACTTTAAGACATATTATTAGGACTAAATAGGCACAGCTAATTTTGTATAATATGCTATAAATATAGTCACTGTATGAAAACCAAATTTGAAATATTAAATATTGTGTTAAAATCGTAGAATTTTTGCATACGGTGGGAATAAAACAAACATATTAGTAAGACAAATAAGAATCTGATTGGTTGACAACTTAGTTAAGAAGAATTCTTTTTAAATAACTGTTACTTATAAAAATAATAATAAATATGTAAATGGAGCTCACAGCTAATTTCTTCACTATTCAAGAAAGATAAATTCTTTAATTAAGAAAAACTAAATAATTTGAAAAAAAAGATGTAGATACCTCATATGATGATATATTGTGTTATATATCATATTATGATGTAATATGATGTATATAAGTAGGTATATAACGTTGCCCAACTTTGTTATACGGAAGTTTTACTCTAATATAAAATTAAATATAATGTATGATGTTAATGGCCAGTTGTACCGTGGTTGGTTAAACTGTGATTAAGATTTAATCTATGATTAAAGATGTTGGGTCGTTGTACAGTGCCGGTTAACTTGTTAATCAATGATTAAATGACCAAATAGTTAACCATCCAACAGACCCCGGTTAAACACTGATTAGTTAATTTTGGTGGATTTTGTTATCTATTATTATAATTTTTTGACACTATCATATTTTAATTTTTGTATATAATTGACAATTGTGTTTATAATATTATTTTGAAAAATGAATAATATTACGAATGACGATTCTGACTATGAGGATGATGAATTTAACAACTTGGCATTATTGTTGTATTTTCCTAGGCGACTGCGAGTATTCAGACCACGGCTTGATCATTTTACTTATTGGGAGGATGATGAATTCTTTAATAGATTTCGATTATCCAAATATACAGTTTAGGTAACGTAGTAGTATTCATATTGAATTTATATAAATTATATTACTATAGAGTACTATATGACTATAGAGTATTATAGTCAACAATGTTTATGGCAAAGGCAAACTGATAAATAAATTATAAATCAGACTATCATAGTATCACAGAATAATGAATAATAATATAAATTTACTATGATAACAATGATTATGATTACAATAATAATTATAACTTAAAACTAAATATTATAGTTGATACCAACATAGGCGATAAAAATATTGTAATCAAATGTACTATAAGCAACACATTTCAATTTAATCGTTGATTAACTAATCAGAGTCAAATTTCCCACTGTACAACGCACTTGGAGTTAATCATAGATTAAAATTTGATCGTTGATTAGCTAATCAATGTTTAACCACGTAACGGTACAACTGGCCCTAAGTATTGTATGAATATAAGTATTACAAATTTAAATGGGTTATTAACACAGTTAACTGAAGACTAAAATATAAGTTTTAAGATAAGCGATTATTTTGTGCCATAAAATCATACGTTATGACGCAAGGATGGATAATATGTCCACAATTTTTTTTTCATACATATTAATGGAAAATAATAATTGTAAAAAAAACCTGTTTACTCTATACATATTTGCCCATTCATTAGATATTACACGAAGAGTAGCCCGAGTAGTTACCTCACATGAGTGTCTATTCACATTTTTTTTATACCTTTGAAAATTCTGTTATGCATGAAAATTGAATATAGAGTCAGTGTAGTTAATTATTTATGACTTTATAAATATGCAATATTTCAATAAATCGAGCAGAGGTGTTGTGACTGTAGAAACACATTTCGTGATGGACAGGTTTTAATGCGTTTAATCTCTAAAGCCGTTTCTTTTTAATAAAATATATCTACCAAAATATTTTACTTAAGGAATATTAAAATAAAAAAAAGTTAAAACAGAATAATTATTAGTTACTACCAAGACTATGAATTTAATTCATTTGCATGTTCTTTTTGTTTTGCTACTGCGTATGGCAAAATTGATTTGGCCAATATTTGTTTTGTGTTATTTAAAATGCAATTACGAATTTTTTTTTATACTTTTTATAAGTATGTATATAAAAGGATATTTTCATGATTTATTTGTACTAATTCTTTTTCACAATATTTTTTTTTCCCGGATAATCTGGAGTAAATTAATATGAATGCTTTTATAGCTTCGATGAAACTAATCTATTTTTAGTTTTGTATTTAACTATATGTGTTATTTAATTTCATAAATTTTTGATTGTACAATGCAATAATTACTTTACAGATACAAATTTAATTTAATTGTAGCAATGGAATCTAGATAAGCTGTTCTAATAATATCGTCTTTTGAAAAATAAAACTTAAATTTCAATAATATTAATATTAAAAAATAAAACAAAATATTTTAATTCAATTTTTAGTGTCTTCTTTGTATATTTTTATTCATATTTTGTCAATTTTTGGTACACATTTAATAAAAGTTTTTTAATTATTCGTTAAATGCATAATCCTAGTTATTATTATATAAAATATAGAAATATATATCGCTTATACAAATGTAATATTTTAAAATAATGTTTTTAAAAGGATATAAATTGAGATATCCTTATTTAATATTTACTAAATAACTAACTAGAGGTTTATCAACATATTAATTAACTATAAATATTGTATTACTATGAATGCATTCAAGATTTATCATTTTAGGTATTCATAGATACATTACAATACATATGAGGCTCATCGGTTCATGTTATAGTTCTAATAGTTCTATTACGTTAAGATTATAAGTCTCATACTTAAAAATATTTTGAAAAACATACTTTATAAATATATTTTTTTTTTACTTATTATTAGAGTACTTACTATATAAATTAATTTTATCATATTATTCGAAATTTGAATATAAAATTATAATTATCTTATTTTGGGATTTAATACTGACATTTAATGTTCGTGTTATGATAATACTGAAATATGTCATTAAAAATTTAATATTTCCATTGTACCCTATATTAAGAATAAGCAACCATAGTAACGGAATTATAGAATGATAACCAAAATATTTTTTTTTCGATATAAATCATTACAAAACACATCAAAATATTTAAAAAATATTAAATTTAAAAATCTCTATTATTTTATAGTACGTACCTATAGTTTTACACGATTCTTTGTATTGCGTAAACTATTTAATATTTATGTATGATACAATTATCGGATTGAATTACTTTACAGGGGTATTATGCCTGTACTGATATTAATATGTACTTATAATTATCATTTAGCACTATCCGTTTATATCGATTATCCACTAGACCAGTATACATTAAATGTTATGTTACCATTGTTAACATGGGTCTCTACTGCAGTCTCTACTGAGAACGAATGATCCGAAGAAAATTAAATATAATTGCAACGTCCGTTGTGTAATATCGCATTCAAAGTGATGTACTGATGAAGTTTCAGTGAAGCATTAATCGTACGCATTACCAAAATAAAAACTAACTAATTTATCATAATTTATCAGCTGCATACCCTGAAGCTTTTTGAGGGGCAAAAATCGTTTTTGGAAAAGAAAACTTTTGTGCTTAAGAAAAATAATTACTAATTATAGTGCGGCCCAGGAGTGAACATATCATTATGTTTAAACTTAATATTAACTTAAATCCCAACGATATAATTGATCATTTCAAAAATTCTACACAACGCTGAATGGTGTTATAATAAAATTAATTATTTATTAATATGATAATGTTTTTTTTTGTTTGTTTTTTAATTGTGCAAGTTGTATGACATATAAGACATAACTATTTTAAGTTTTATCACTTTTATTTTTATTTTTATTTGAGTTTTAAGTAAATTGTTTTGAATTAAACAGTAAGACATTTGAATATTTGTGTATTGTGTATATATTTTATCAGAATTTTACATTCTTAAAATAACTTTCAGGGGTGCCTGTAGCCAGTGCTTAATTTGGGGGGAGGCAAAAGTACAAAATTGGCTAGACACAGTGTAAACACTGTAAATAGTGGGAAACTAAGGCGATTGGGGGGGAGAATGCCCCTTTTGTCCCCCTCCTCCTGGATCCGCCACTGCTTCTGCATACCCTGAATAAGAGAGCTGCGCACGCCTATGATTATCATAAACAATATTATGCTTTCGATAACGGATTCACTTCCCCGTACGGTCGGTTGCGTCGCAAGTAAACTTCACGGGAATCTGAATAAAACGCATTGCGTTTTTCGTTCAACTACCTATGCAACACATAATGCATGACTACATAATAATATGATAGTAGCCAGAAATTCGATGTGGAACTGAGCGTCGATACAAATCATACGAAATGTTGAAACAGTCGTAGTGATGTTATAACTTATAATATTATACATATATAAGTGAAAAAGTTATTTCAAACGCGAACAAAAGTACACCTTTGAAATAAACGCTCAAATATACCAAATTACGCATAAATATCGTCCATATTATTATTATTATTTGAAGTATGGGTTACATAATGGGACGTGAAATGTTGATCGAATGTATATTATTACTATATTAAAAATTAACAAACAAATGTTTTTATTTAATCACTTTATAAAGATCACGCATTATTACTATATCAGGCTAAATGAAGTACTCGTATTACCAATGTATCGAAAATATGATTTTACAGTTAATATATTTACCATTTACATTTTACACTAATAACTAATGTGGTAACACAATAAATAACATTCTATATAGTCGATACAACAATACTCAAGATTTGAAGATAATTTAAATTTAGTAATAGTTCATTGTAGTAGTAGTTGTAGACTATAGTTACATAAAAACATTAAACATTCGATAAAATATTAATTGTATAACATTTTAAAATCAACTACATAGGTGCCAACTGCCAGTAAACAATAATAATTGATAATTATATAATCAATATAATCAAATAATTGATCATAAATATTACAATATGTAATACACTAGCAACTAACATGCAATAAACAATTTAATGCTTTAGTGGAAAAAAAAACAGATTTATGCTAATGTTTATGAGTGAAATAATTGTACTTTGATATTTTTGTTTGTATGAACTGTTTAGAACTATACATCAATATAAAAATACACATAGTAATTAATAAGTATACAATGCAAGTATATTAAATTTATAAGAACAGTTAAAAATAATACATTTACTATTCATTTTCAGCTATTACCGAGAAATTATTCCTAGGATTATTTTTATGATATTCTGAATAATATTATATTAGCATGTATTATTTTGGAATAAATCAAAACTTATAATGTTGAATATTAATTTTAATAATTTTTTTTGGTTCGATAACATAACAATAGAAAGTTAATACGATAAAAGTCCAGCAAAAAAATACTCATTATTTAATTCTTAGTGCAGGCTTAATTAATGCTTACCTATAACTGATTCAAAAATGATCCAACTAGACCTTACATAGAGACCTTACTCTATAAAGGATTGTGAATAATTATTAATAGTACGTAGACCTTAAAAGACAAATTATAAGAGAATGATCTTTAATAATCGTCAATCACGCAATGGTATTATAAAATGTCATCAATTTACTATATAAAACAGTGATAAGTAAAAAAAAAAAATGTTAAGAAGACTGCTCAAATGATTATAATAAGTTTCTGTTTACTATAATATTATTTCATCATAGACAACGCAAACCGTAAATAAAATTTTTTTTTACATGTTTTGCCTCACAAATATATACCACAGTTTTACATTGCAAAATGTTCAAGACCTTCAAATATATATTTATATATATATATATATATATATATGTATATATATATAAATATATAAACACTTTCTTAGTCGTTATACGATAGGTATTGTGTACAAACAATCCTAATGTATAATAATATAATACTGCTATCGCCTGTCGTTTGCTCATTGATAGTACATCGTATATCATTACGTATTTATTTCTACCCAATACAATATTCGTAAAATTACACTACACCATGTTTGTGATTTACGTGTATTTATGATTTTATCTTTTCTAGTATTTCTGTTGAGTACGCGCACCACAAGAAATTTAAGAAAATCGTGTCCGTGAATCCTATTAATTTTAAATCATTATTATTAAACAGGCTGTAGGTATACTCATTATTGCTGTATACTGTATAATGGATCATATTGTGTTGCGATAACGCAGTACGATTTTAGATTAGTTTTCTTTTGATTTTTGATTTTTAAATAAATAAATGTTCATAATAACTATATATATATATATATATATATATATATATATATATGTATATGTATACTTAAGTGAGTAAACTTTTAATTTTATATTAACGCATTAATATTAGTTTTAATAGCTATTAATTATTATTTTCAGTTATACTATCAATTTAACCATTATATTACCTTATGTTGAAATTAATCAAAACGGAGTACACTATCTGACATATTATAGTATAACGACTGAAAATTAAAGACAGCAATAATGCGGAGTACGGCTTATGAGCATCGCGTGATGTAAATGCCATTTGAAACTTTTAAGAACTCATGCATAAGCCATAAGCGAACGATAAAAGTGATTAGTAGATAGCCGATAGTAGTAGCCGATAAGCACCAAACTCTTAATTGAAAATTTAAATTTTAAATTCGGATCATTCAAAACTAAGTTTCAAAAATCATGACCCCAAAGGTATAGTGTATGAATAATTATCTAAAACCGTAATGAAAAATAATTGTTTATAGATACGTTGGACTGTATTGCTTCTGGATCTGGAGACAATCAATTGGAAACGAATTGGAAATTACGCGTAATACGTGGGTTATTTTGAAAACTAAGTTGTAATTGTCGAGGTGTTATAATATATATAATATATGTGGTAGGAACTACAGAAAGTATATATTATGAATAGAACTCATGAATCATGAGCATAATATTGGTTGTTGTAGAAACTGCCTTTAATATAGACAAAAAATCAATCAGTACCTATACATACATATGGTAGAAATATGTCTAAGGTACATGAAACATGCACTTTTGACGGTCAGTAAATATTATATACAATCTATTATAAAATAGTTGTGGACGAGCATAGATCATATGAAAATATTATTTTCGCAATGGAAAAACTTCCGGTCATTATTTTACTAATTGGACTTTTTATCAAATGTCTATGGTTTCTATAATGTCTTGACGGTCGATTTTAATTTATTTATTACTTTATTAGATTACGACTACGGTATGTTACAGGATAAGTAAAGACAACGCGGCAATTAGCTTAGCCGTATATAAAATCTACATCCTCCTCGATGTCTTAAGTTATAGCCACTATGTATGCAGGACTTGACATCTGATAAACAATAGGTGACGGAAGGGAAACTACAGCTATATGATGAGTTTTTGCTGTTTCCAGAACTCTTCTCGGCCGTTCAAAAAGTTTATGCCGTCTTTCGCTTCGGACAGTATGTAATTGTCGTTTTCTTGAATGGCGCTCACAATATCTGCGTAAAAATAAGGGGGAGGTAAAAATCTCCGATAAGTTACATCGCATAATAATAAACAATATATTACGATACGGTTACTCATCGTATTGTGTAATCGTATATGTTTATCTGAAAATTGACAATATTACTCGGGTCTATCGTCAAGTGCTCCAGATAATCCTTGTCCACGCACAGCTCCCTGAGCAGCATTTTCGATTGTTTCTTAGTGGCCACCGACGATTTGACGTCTTTGCGGTATAACGACGATCCCGCTATGAGCGATCCTCTGCTTCCGGTGTCCTTCCCGACCGTGGTCGCTAGACTTTTGTCGATCCCGTCAACCTGTTGAAGGAAAACCGCGGTGTCCTTCATCTTTCCTGCGCAACGATGTCATGTAAATTATACGGTTGGTTGGGTATGGAAGAACGATGAGCTAAAGGATCGATTCAAAACGTTAAGTTTAGGACAAAGTTAAACCGCGTACCGCGAAGTACTTGAAATTCACGTGATTTTCATTACCGAGTAAAAATAACAAATCGTTGGTCGTGGATTGCTTAGCGTGATTTTACGTTTATCAGAACGATTCGAAATTGAAATTGTTTGAAACTTTATTCTCCGCAATATTTTTGTTTGTAGTAATTAATAAAAGTTTCCAGATTCTGTCAAGTGTTTAAGCTTATGCCACGTTAAAATACTGTTTGATTATGAATGGGAGTTAGTATTTAAATATCGATCACTCTTTCATCAATGTTTAATAAATAAAATAAAATCTTTACATTACGAGACTCTTGAAAAAGGATAATATTTTTGAAATGAAATTCAAAGAAAAAATACAAAATGACGTAGACGTTGAAATAAGTTACAAGAATAATGTGTAAAATATGTATTTATAAACATTGCAGTATTCATGCAACGACGTTAGTTACACACATGCATCAAAATTGCCTATTCACTACGCCGTTTATTAACATTATTATTTATTACGATGTGTTAAGTAAAAAATTAATTAATACACGTAATGTTATTGGAATCAAGATTTTTAATCATCCGGCCATGGTTTGTAAACAAGATAAAATTACCATCATAAATTAAATTATAAATTTTCCATAAGGTATTCGGTTACATAATACATTGGTGAAGAAAGTATATATATTATATATGTATATAACAAATAATGTTTAAACATTTATATTCATTATACATGTAAACAATCTCGTAACCCAAACTTTATGAGCGTGTTTATTGCATTGAAATTTACAATATTTATAAGTGTACCTATAAACTGTTCTATAAATATGCATAAAACTTTTAGAAAATATAACTTAGGGTCATGAAATTAATTGTATGATAAGCTGATTTTTCGACAAACGCATATTATTGATGACTAAATTTGAAATTATTGAAAATATAAAAAAAAAATTCTTTCGTAAATATATTTTCTACATTAAATTAGTTCAATAATATATATTTTTAGTTGAGAAAAATTAGTTTCACCAATATTAGCATAAAATTCGTGTTTTAATAACTAAATATATCTATATCCATCCGCTAGGCGTAAATAAACGTTCAAGTTGTGCAGATAACTATAGAACAATATTTGTAAATTAAACTAATAATTTTTGTAACTATCATAACTCAGAAAACAGATTTTTCTCAATTTATTTCATTAAATATTGATTTTTATCCAGACGTACGATTGTTGATGCGTGAACATACATTGTACGTAGTTAGGTTATAATTGTTTTCCTACGATTTACAACGTTAATAATCATTTTAATTTATTTAGAAAATAAAAAAATCCAAGGGCTGTAACTAGCTATGGATTAATGTGTATCCCACATATCTAGCTGGAGAGTGGAGATTTGTTTCTACTTATTAATATTGTGCTTACCTGAAAGTAAAATATCTGAACTGTTAAATAAATGATCGGCAATGATAATTTGACAAGAGAGCTATTCTCTCATTTACGTTAGTCGTATAGGCCGAAATCAGTTTTAATTTTATGTATAACTTTACTATACGTGGTATACTCGTAGGTAAACATTGTGCTCTTTGCTCTAGTATTCTTCATTTACGATGATTTGAGCTTTGATTGATATGTCGTGTTCAATCGAAGGTTTCGAAATTAAATACTTATATTAATAAAATTAACTATGTTAAAATCTACTAGCGTAGTTACTATTTTTTGTATATTGTATTTAAACACCATAGTATTGCACTGTTGTGTTTTAACATACGCAATATATAATTATTACGAAGTCATTATAGTTATTTAAATGAATAATGGAATTGTTTTATTATTATTATATTTTGAAGACAATTTAATACATATAAAGAATATTAATTGGCAATTATATCATTAATGTTTATATTCATCTATCAAAACTAATCAAATTAATATCTATAACAACTCTGATGGATTTTTCCGTGACATTTTCGAGATTATAACTAGCACGAAAAAGTTTACGAGGACAAACAATATAAAAATACGATGACTAATTATAAAAAAAAAAAATTAGTCTAATAAAATTTAATCAATTTTCACACTAGGTTAAAGGTTAACTTGCTTTATTAAACTATAAAACACAAACTTATACTGATTAAAATAAATATAAATTATTGTTGGACCAAGGCTAACATTATTAGTCCCCTATATATATTAGCCATCCTTCCTATTGAAAGAATTAACGATAAAATTAAAAAGTTATCATTTTTAAAATATCATTCATGTTCAACATGTGAGTAAAATATTGTTCTATGAAAGTCTTGGTGCAAATTGCTTACCCCGAAAATACAACTTTTTGAATCGAAACAGATCATATATGTATATTTGCACATATTATATAAAACAACTCAGTGACAGAACAATGTTATTTTTTATATTTTAATTTATATTATGTAATTAGAAATATTTAATGATTTTTTATTATAGATTATTACTTTAAGACATAACTTTTAAATAAATACAAAATAATATACCGAACTAATTGCAGTATTGCATTTACATATACAACCCATATTAGTCTAAGGGTGAAGAAACACATGGTTCAATTTGACAAAGCATAGTCTGCACTGTGTTAATACAACGTCTGCTATAATTGTTACAAGTGTGCCCTAATAGCGAATCAACGGTGAATTGGTTTCAATAACACGAATAAACATTTTATTGTCGTTGATTATAAAAATTGAATTTAGGTTATTATGCAATTTTTATTTTTTTTTTATATTTTATAACAGTTGATAGGTAAATTTAAACAATCGATAAAAATAATAATTTAAGATTAATTACTACAATAATAAAATTTTGTAACACATATTTTTAAGTTAAAAAGAATATTAAATACCAACAGGTGTCAAAACTGTGACTTACAAAATATTATACCAATACCTACTTATTTCGGTATATTTTTTACAATCTTAGTATTATAATTAAGTCGAATTGTTAAATTCGGTAATGAATTTACTAACAATTAAAATATTTAATTGAACTTTTTATAAAATATCGTTTTGCGCATAATTTTTATGAAAAAATAGTGTTTATTGGTCGGACAAAAAATTCTGAACTTACCAATAGCATTTTCGATGGCTTCTCTTGCTTTTTGCACACCCAACCGGAATTGTTCAAGTTCCGGTCGGACGTGAAGCCCCCTGTGGTAAAACACAAGACTGTGTTCGAAATCACCAAGATGGTACAACGCTTCCGCCTTCTGATATATGGCTATAAAAATAAAGAAAATATGACCTATAACTATAGGTTTTGCAGTGTATGATATCCATCTGTAGTGTACTGACACGATCGGCTGATCCGCTAATATATGAACAAATACTAGGCAAATTAATTTATACTTTACCACTACTAGCTTTAATAAAGTTCTACTATATACTCTACTTATACTCTTTATCAAAATGATTAACTTATAGCTATGCGTTGTTATACCATAAAATTATCAAATTTCAAATAATAATTGTACACAACTATTTAAAAACATCCTCAGCAAGATCAGTTTAGTTATAAAACCCATTAGGTACAAATACATATATATAATACACTTGTAATACATTCATAACATTATTATTCAGGTCACGTAACTTTGATATTTGTGTTGTTGATTGAAAATAATACATTTGATTTCATCTCACAGTCAAATCCTAAGAAGTATACCCACTCGCTTTCGGTGAATTGTAAACGACAAAACCATTTAGACTGTGCGTTGTCAGAAAGAAATAAACTTATCATAATATTATGTATAAATATAAATAAACATTACCTTTTAGATACGTGCTGTCCTCGTTCAACGCCACTTCAGCGTCTAGCAAGGCCAAACGTGGTTGGCCCAGAAGGAGATAGCATTTGCTTCTGGAAACCAAAGCTGTTTTGTCGTTGGGGCTCAATTCCAATGCCTACAGAAATAAATAAATAATCAATGGGTACTCTGCAGTGCACAGATAGTGTAGAACTGTCATCACATGAAAACGGACAACTGACACCTAATCTACTATATATATACATAATACAATATATACTATGCACAATATGTTTCCAATGAAATCATTATTTTATTAGTTTATCGTCTATATATTTTACCAAAGAATACCTTTTTTTATGAATATTTTGGATTTTTGTTGTATAACAAAAATTGTTAAAAAATAATATAGGCATAACATTTCTTGTAAAATTAACTTTTGTATCGATCTCTTTACGTCATTCAGAATTAAAAATCTATCTAGGAGATCCATTAGTAGGAGATTAAACGCAGAGTGTTAGATATTAAAAATGTGTGTAAAATATACAAGTACGGAAGAAAAACCTCAAAGATTGAACTAAATTATATAACATGTTATAATATTGATCAATATTATCTCGATCCTCAGTTACGTGTGTGTACAAGTCGGTTTGATAGATTACCATTGTGTCACCTTTTAGCGTTTGACTAAAACGAACAAAACACTGCGGCCGTCAACATGCACTTCTTGACTTGTATTAGTGAGATTGGTTCTGTTTTCGGGATCCGTGTTAAGACCTTTAATCTTTTTTTGTTTTTTCTTTCGCTCGAATCACACACACGCACATACCGTGACAGGGCTAATAAACGGCATGACACTCGCATTTCTGAGCGACTTTTTCTCGTTCTCACGAATTCGTGAATTTATTCTCTCTGTTCGATACCAGCACGCGGAAACGAGTAAAACCGAAAAATCGAATGCATCAATCGCAAATAAATAGCTTTGCAATAACATATATTATATCGCGCTTAACGCCACTTGAAATTTCGTACTCCGATCGTCCGGTCCCATCAACTTTCGCTATTGTATGTACAAGCCTATAAACCATGGTTCGCTTTATAAACACTCAAAATAGATATTACCTACCTTATTAATTATTTTTCATGGACTACGACCCCAATAACTCGGCAAGTTGCTCCGTGCTTGTTAATTATTTAATGGATCATTTGAAAAACACTGATAACCTATTTATTACTCGAGAAATTAATTTTTTTCATAATTACAGAATACAATATTTTAACAATATCTTGTTTGAAAATAATAAGTTAAACAAGAGCACTTTGAAAGTTAATATCGACTATATATGCTACGAAAAACTGTATCTATATTCTATATATTATAGTAATATAAAATGGCTGAGGGTGACAAATAAAATTTTTTATATTATCCGCGACCTATAGTTCTATATTATAATACTAATATGGCAATATTGTATAAATAGCTACTAATATAATGGTATAAGTATGGGATTATGGTACGATACCGAAATCAGTGATAATACGCTTGTCATCAGCTGTTTATGTGTAGGTTCAAGGTCTCCGGAGTATTTAACACTGGCAAATGGTCGATGACGGATGGGGGAAGGGGGTGAAGTGTCACGGCCCTGCAGCACAACCCTGGACAAGATTATTGATTCCTACATTGCGCGCAGAGAGCCCACGTCCTGGCGCGTCCGCTGCCCACCCGGGTTGTCGTGCGCGTGTGAGTTAGCTCCTCTAACCTTGTCGATGAACTCGAGCGATACGCGGACGTCGTTGACGCAGTGCCGGGCCAGGGCCAACAGCGTGGGCGACTCGGCCGTGGACGGTATGTGCAGCGTGCGGCTCCGGTCCTGCCGGCGCTTCATGCGCAACGACGCCTTGATGTCGCGCGTGCCCAGGTTCACGGCGGCCGCGCGATCCTTGTCCGTGTACACCTCCTCGAGCAGCCGGGACCGGGAGTCGCGTTTGTGCCGTCTGGCCCAGCCACCACCGAAGCCTAGGCCCGTTCCGCCACCGCCGCCGCCGCCGCCGCCGCCGCCACCACCGGTGCCCGATTTGCGCGTCTTGAACTCTTCGGTCAGCTCGTTGAACGTCGTGGTCGCACCACCGCCGCCACCACCGCCTGTCCCACCACAGCCACCGCCACCGCAACTGCCGCCACCAGTACTGCCACCACCGCCACCACCGTCGCCGCCACCGCCACCACCCTTGCGCCTCCTGTGCCTCCTGATCTTTCTGACACGTCGACCGTCACCCGAGCCACCCGGCAGGCCGTTCACGATCACGCCGACGCCACCGTAACAGACCGGTCCGATCGCGACCGCATCGTCCGACTCGGAGCCACCGCCGCCACCGCCGCCGCTTCCCTCGCCGCTTATGCAGACGGTCGCACCGCCTACGCCGTCGCCGTCGCCGTCCGAATCGTCCACCTTGCCCACGCGCACGTAGCTCTGCATCATTTCCGAGTCGCGGGTCATCTGCAGTATGTCCTTGGCATGCTCGGTCCTCGGCTGTATGTCGCCCGACGTGTCGCCCATGCCGGCCATCGCGGCCACCTCGCCCGCCCGGCCAGTCGTGTCCCGATTGTTGCGCACGCGCGACCGGTACTCGGTCGGACGACAGACCGAAACGTCGGCGCGGGAACGCGCGGCCCCGTGGCTGTGGATAACTAGAGGCCAATAACGGGCCCGAGGGCGCTAAGCGATCGGAAAACGCGAAAAAAAAATGTCGATTCAACACCTATTCGAGCCGTCACCATGGTAACCGCGTTTTACCGCACACGCTTAGCACGGTTAGGTACTCGGCTGTGGGCGCGTGCGAGTGTGTGTCAGATTACACGTCATTGTGTGCGTGTGTGTGTGTGTGTGTATGTGTGTGTGAGTGTGTGTGAGTGTGTGTGAGTGATTGTGTGTGTGTGTGTGTGTGTGTGTGTGTGTGTGTGTGTGTGTGTGTGTGTGTGTGTGTGTGTGTGTGTGTGTGTGTGTGTGTGTGTGTGTGTGT
>JAIPRK010000836.1:0-126251 GCA_025469195.1 Chaitophorus viminalis | reverse complement strand
TGAAATAAGCGTTAAAAAATTATTTTGATGAAATCGGCTGTTTACGTGATATCGATTAAATTAATTCCTTTTTTTCATGATAATTCAATGTGTTGATGATAGAGACTTGAAATTTTCACCAAATATTTATATGGCTATTCTCTTAAAATGGTGTAAATTGTAAACAATCTTGGATTTTATCTCGAAAACCCGATTTCATCAAAATATAAATTCCTTTTTAATACTAAACTTATAACATTATTTTGTGCTTCTCCGATAAACTTTTTTTAGGTTCTCTAAAAAGAGTAACCTCTTTATTGCATTATATTAGTTGTGAATCAAAATTTTTAATAAGGGAGGGGACTGAGGAGGCTATTTTATGGACAAAATATGATTGGACTTATTTATTAATGTAATAATAAATGTTTCTTTACATTTTACATTGTAAATACTAAATAAAATTTTGACCAATAATTAAAACAACCAAGTAGATGAATAAAAAACGATATAAGTTTCATTGAATTTAAAAATTAAGAAATTGAAATGCTGATTACCGACCTTTCAGCGTATCTATTACAGGACCCGGCAATGTGGGCGATGGCAGGGGTGCAAATTTGATGGAGCCAATAAATTAAAGTTTAAAGATCAAAACCAAAATATTATTATAATATTTCAAAAACTTTTATTGGCTGGGAAAACGATGATACCGGATAATAGTACGTTAGTCCCTAGTATTGAATATTAATTAGTATTAATATACAATAATGTCCATATTAATAAATAATAATACATGTAGCTACAGCTATAGCTCGTAGATTTAATTTACAATTAAATTAATAAGTAACATGGTTTTGTATTATAAAATGATTGCTAGAATAATTTTATTCTGCGTTAAAAAAAAATCTGGCTTCAGAAGGTTGTCAGAGAAGATTGAATATCCAAATTGAAGCATTTTTTTAGAGACTAATAGAAGTAATAAGTATTTACAATTCTATCTAATTAGCTCATGTAATATTATTATAGAAAGTAGAAAAACCGACTGTTCTATTTTATGTAGGAACTAGATTTCGCCTAGTTGAGGCTGCGCCCCAAACTTGCCCCTTGCTCTACCGGGGGAATCGATTTCGAAGTCTGTCATCCCGCCTACGGCGGAAAGACACAGCCATAAGAAGTCCGGTTATTTGATGTCTGTCGTTTCGAGTCACAGTTTGAAATTCGACTTCGTCGGATCGCGGACCCAGTCACTGAGATAGTGAGGCCCACAATCTACACGTATGTTCGGTTCTTTTAGCCATACCGAAATCGGCAAGGTCGAAATATGGATTGTGGTATCTAGCTGTGAGTCGTTTAGGATACAAATCTATAGCAGTTGACGCAATCAGTTGATTGCAAGTCTGGAGTGTAAGAGAATAGCACTGTTGTGGCGTTGTGCAAGGTGGTTAGTTAAGGTGGTTAAATTTGAGAGTTATTGCATAAGAACAGAGGCGTATTTACAATTTTGGCGCCCTAGGTACACACATTTTGGCGACCCTTTTTTCCCAAAAACTGATATTAAAATTTGTCACCCCTGGAATATTACCACTTTTTGCCTCCTTTGTTTTTTGCAAACCTCACACACCTATTTTTCGCGGCCCTGAGTTTAGGTGTTTTAGCTAATACTTTGGTAGTTTCAATAAGATTTTTTTTCTTTTTTGCCAATAGAAAGCACCGCTATGTTTCTTAACCTTTTACTACAGTAACCATTAATAGTACGGAAAACTAGCAAATTCGAAAGTAATAAGTAAGTAAGCTAGTAAGGGAAGCATACAGTTGTAAAAAAATATAGATTAAACACTTAAACAGTAGAAATAATAAGTTAATCGAAATTGTTATAATACTATCATTATTACAGTGCATTTGTAAAATCTACTAAATAATGATGAGATAAAATCAAATAAAATAAACAAAAGTTATAAGGTTCATTTTATTTTATATATTTAAATATTATTGTTTAAATTAAATAAAAATACCTAATGAATATTTTACTATGAACTTACATGATTAATTTTATGAATTTTTAACTACAATATAAGTATCACATACAAATTATCGTGATTTTGACAAATTTCATACAAATTTGGAATTTATGGGTTTACAAAAAAAATGTGTGTGAAACAATTCAATTTATTTTAGTTGCGATAATTATAGCTTATATTGAACCTGGCATTACATTTTCAAGAGTTTTAAACTAGGAAAAATTTTTTATCGATATTTTAAAAGAAAAAACTTAGAAAATTTAAACCATCGATAAATAAGTCAAAACGTGGTTTTACGTAAAAACTTAATTTTTCAAACAAATATATAAACACATTTCATTGGTATTTCTATATATATATATATATATATACATATACATTGTTAAGGGTATTAAACATAATATATAAAATATAATAAAAACTTTTTAAAATAAATTATAAATACTACTACCTACAGTCATTTCAATGGATAAATATCTACATATTATATTTTTTTTATATATTAATTACACTCTATACTGACAGTGGTACACATTGGATTTAATAATAAATATATTAACTGTAAATCTAAACTATAACTATCTAACTAGTACACCTAAAAGATACACCATTATAATCATTACCTGTGTTTTTATTGTATAGTTTAATATTCTAACTGCCATGATAGTCAATTGCTTTGACTGTTTTAATTATACATTTTTTTTCATGTATAAACTTTAAACTATGTAGCTATCTGACTTATAAATGTATAATATAATACGATAACACAAACTTATGTGTATAGTCCTTTATTATTAAGAGGAGAAAAATATACTGATGATTATAAAGATGTTTAATAATGTTAATCACGTACGAGTGGACAGTCCCCACCCGTCGTACATATATTATGTCGTGGTTGTAGTTTGTAATATATGAATAATATATATGATAATTAATGCTGAATATATAACACCGACTATTAGTTAGGTATTTTTTTCATAAAATGAAAAATGAAAATGAAATAATCTGTATAATAACTAATAGGTCATAAAGTAAGACAAAAAATATTTGAACAAATTCAAAATACTTCTCAATTCTTTTTGATTGTACTCCTGGTAAATCTCATCAAGAATAAATGTCACAAATTATCAGTTATGTCAACAATTTTAATAAAGAAATTATGATCAAACAATCATTTATTGATTTTCTAAGTACCGATAAAAAATCACCTAAGGGTTTCTAATGAAATATTAAACACCTACTATAAAAATTAATAAACTTGATATAATGAACAGCTTTACGACAATGACTATGATAGAAATCAATAATGGTGTACACTCATACATATTTTTACGTAGGTATAAATAAATTAGTTACATTTTACCATGTACTGCACATAGCCTTAACCTAATAGGTGTTCATGCTGCCAAAGTTTCATCCATATTCCACGATGAAAACATTATTTGTTTAATTCCGAATATACATATATAAATACATAATACTCATTTTTGTCGGGTTCAAAAAGTAGATGGGAACTCAAAATGAAAACTATGAAAATCATTTAAAATCTCACTGTGAAGTAGATAGCTCCATTGGGAGCCTTCCTACATCATGCCATATTTTCATGTTATGTAAATCCTCATCATTATTACTTGTTGTGCTTAATTATATAGTTGTATATTTCGTATTAAATAAATAAAAAATAAAATTTCATTGTGATACATGTTTGGTCGTTTGGAGTACCTACAACAAAACAAACAGTTAGTGCTCTAAAATTAAATTTCAAACATGTAAGCGACTTATATAGTAGATTTTAATAAGAATATAATGAAATTTACTTAACTAATTCTATAATAAATAAATTCCTAGTTTTAATGCCACCTTAATTTTTGGAATTTTATACAAGACCAATTTGATGAAGTACCTAATTTTATTTCTACAGGAACAAAATCAAAATATTGATGTAGCAACTAAAAGTTGAGGTTTAATTGAATGCTTTCAAAATATTAGAGAAAATTATCTTGAAAATGCATTGAATGAAGCTAAAATAATTACACTTTTAATTAATATACAAGATATGTATCTACTGATTTCCCAACTACAAGAAAATAAAACGTAAAATAAAAAGTCAACAGATTTCGTGATTTTATCAAAATTTCAAATTCAAACGCTAATTTAAAAAAATGGGACAACACTACAACAGATATTAAAATATATTGACTATGGAAAAAGATGATGTTAAAAAATAGTTGGATAAACTAGCGTTATTAAAGAGCGTTGATTTGAATAGTATTGTGTTAGGTATACGTTAAAGTTCAAAGTTTAAAATTTCAAGCTTCGAAATAAATAAAATAATTTAAAACTGCAACATCTGATGACGTTTTGAAATTCATACTACAACATTTTCTACAAAACATTTACCCAAATGTAGTAGAAGTGGCATTAAGAATTTTACAACAATGCTTGTTACTACAGCTATTTTCAAGAGAAGTTTTAGTAAATTAAAGATCATAAAGTCCGTTCCATCATGGTTCATGAACGTCTACTTAACAAATTTATAAAAAAAAATAGTTACATTTTCTATTGAACACGAAATTGCATCTCAAATGGTCTACCCTTTAGTAATTGAAGAATTTACTTCCCAAAGAGCCAGAAAAGTGAAACTTTGATAGTTAGGTTTTTGTTATGTAAACTGTAATAATAAGGGGCAAAACATAATATGCAGATAGCATTTAAAGGAATAATATGAATTGTAATATATGTTTGAAAATTAATAAAATATGATTAATAATTAATATTAATTAATTAAATATTATTGATTAAAATTAATAATATAATATATTCTAGTTTAATTATTTTCAAGGGGGGGGGGGCAAAATTTTTATTTTGCTAGAAGCGCCACTATTGATCGAACCCAACCCTGATCTATTTTCCTCCTTTTGTATGTTCCGAATGAAGAAATAAATAATCTTTTGGCGATACCCAAAGATTGTAAGTTCTTTGCAGTTAAAGTTAAATATAATTTACTCAATCTTTTATTTTAGATTTGGGGGAGGCATCACTTTCATAGTTCTCCCCTTATATTTGCAACTGCTTTATACTATATTTTCAAATCTTAAGTATTGTCGTATTGATATTTGATATTAAAATGTGTATCAATTTTTAATAATAAAAAGTCGACAAATTTCGTAATTTTTATCAAAAATTCAAATTCAAACGCTAATTTATAAAAATTGGGACAACAGATTGTTGAGATTTGTTTACACGAGTAAGAAAAATATATCAAAATAAAAAAATTTTTCGGCAAACCGATATTAGATTCTGAACGGAGTGATGGAATCTATTGATTTTACAATAATGTGTGTTTTTTTTTTTTGGGTCTAACGACACCTTTTATAGCAGTAAAAATGCTTCGATTTTCTTAAAGAACAACTTTTATGAAAGGAAAATGAATTATTACGAAATTGCATAAAATAGCGATTTATTGTCAAATGATTTTAAATATTTGTTATAATTCAAAAAGTATAAGTCGCAAAAACTTGAAATTTTTACCAGTTGTTAAGATAGGCATTTTCTCTATGTCATATTTTTTTCAAAATATTATATTGATTTTTAAGCCACTTATAGGCATTTAAAAAATTCGAATTTTTCACATTTTTTTTTTTTATAATCGGTGATAAAAAAATTGACTAATACAAAATACTGGAAAATTTAAGAGAACATTCCACACAAGTAGTTTTTATTGTCATTCAAAAATCATTAAAATCCATAGGCAAAATTTTTTTTTATAAGCGTTTGAACAGCGAATATTGACATAAAATTACGTGTAAAATATAATATAATATATAAAATTCTAGACCGACAAATCATATCGGTTTTTGAAATTTGCTCTAACTCAAAAACAAAAAACCGTAACAACTTGAAATTTTCACCAAATCTTTATATTGGCATTCTCTATACATATTTAAGTTTTCAAAGTATTTTGACTTATTTATAGACAATTTAAATTTTCGATTTTTGTAAGTTTTTTTTTTAAAATATCTATAAAATTTTTTTGGCTGTTCGAAAACTCTTAAAAATCTATTAAAAGATTAAATATAAGTTATACTAATTTTAACTAAAAAATATCGGAGATGGCTTCACTCAAATTTTTTTTATAAGCCTATAAAGTTCAAATTTGTATAAAATATGTTAAAATCGCGATAATTTGCAAGTTATTTTGTAGTTGAAAATTCATAAAATTTTTTCTGTTTATACTTAAGATTCAAAATTTTAACACTAAGTTGTCCATAAGCTTACCTTCAAAAATATATAAAAAAAAATCTACCAAACTTAAGGGGAAAAATTTTATGACTGTTTTAAATTTAAATTTTTACGAAATTGCATTATAATTCAATTTAAATATAAAATACTATATTATTATATACACATTTTCGACAAACATATTAACTCCGTTCAGAATCGTTATTCGTATACTATGATATCTATCATAGCATTCAAATTTAACAAATCCATTGTAATAATGACCTATATTTATTTTATTTTATAACATGTTTGTTATTGTTATTTTAATTTGGTATCAATAAATATTATTATTATTATTAATCATTATTAGAGATAATGGTAGTTAAAATGACAGTGATCATAATAGTAAAATCACAGATTATATGTAAAAAGTTGTAAGGTATTGTAATTTATTTTTAGACCAGATAATACAGTGCGGCGTTCTTGACAAGGCACCGCGGCGCACAATTTGGGAACCTCTGGAATAATTCAATACTCGATAGCGTTGTTATCACCAGTATTTGGGTATGCTAACAAACTACCAACACGGTTGGCATCAATGTTAGAACTTTATAACGGTCGGTCACATTTTCAGTTTGTAGAATAATTAATGTTTTGCGCCTGCGCCAACGTGTGTTAGAATTACTGTTGGGGTGGTGTACTGGTGTTAAACTGTTAACTACTATACATTATTATTATTATACATATGATTTTTTTTTTTCCTGAATAATATGTGATTTCATATTGTTGAAGTCCAAATAATTTTTTTTTTTTTGTTTTGACTTTTCAATCATGTAATACGTTTTGATTGTTTTGAATGCTTTGATAGCAGTCGCCGACGGATGGCCCATGACGCCTAAGCCCCAGCGTTTCTATGATCTGGTTGTTAATTCTAGAATCGGTGAAGAAATCATGTCTGACATAAGAATATAGCAAATTATCAACGCAGTGTTCGAGAGGTACTAAAACAATCATTAGTTATTACTAATCGTGTGTAATGTGTATACGAGATGGTGCATAGTAACATTTTTCCAACCATTGTCTTATCACCCATGTAGAAACGTTGTTAAAACGACTTAATATCCTATGTTTAAATCAACAAAGATTCGATTCTGCAGTAGTGTTCATTTTTTGGTGGTTAACTTATTATATTTCATTACAAACTATTAAACAGTGTGGTGTTTGTGTGCAATCGACTTAAGTTACTGACATTGATATTATTGAAACTCTTTCATTTATCATACATTTCATTGAAACTAATTGTAATGATTATCTAATGACTAATGGACCTTTTGGAAAAATAAATATGTAACTCAAGGGTTGTGTATGAATTGCATTATTGTTTTAAAAATTAATTTTCTATTACAGATTTGACTACACATAATGGACGAATCTATAGCACTAAATGATATGGTTTGCGATAATAGCATAAATATTGACAAACTTCCTACAGAATCAAACATTCTCAATGCTGATGAAAATCAAGAATCAACCGAAGTATCTAATTTAGATAGTATTTTATTGAGCCGTAATAACATTAAAAATATACTGACTACTTTTCACCATCAAGATTCACCTTATGATACAGAAGTTGATTCTATAACGAAAACAAACTTAATCAATTCTGATGAAAATCATGAATCAACTGAAGTATCTAATTTGAATAGTACTTTGTTAAGCCCTAACAATACTGGAAACACACCTTTTACCCATCAAGATTCATCTCATAATATAGAAGTTGATTCTGTAATTAAAACAAACATTATCAATTCTGATGAAAATCATGTATCAACCGAAGTATCTAATTTGAATAGTACTTTGTTAAGCCCTAACAATACTGGAAATACACCTTTTACCAATCAAGATTCATCTCATAATACAGAAGTTGATTCAATAATTGAAACAAACATTATCAATTCTGATGGAAATCATGAGTCAACTGAAGTACTAAATTTGGATAGCACTTTGTTAAGCCTTAAAGATACTGAAAATATACTGACACCACTTTACAATCAAGATTCACCTTATCATACAGAAGTTGATTCTATAAATGAAAAATCTTTAACTACTATTCAAAATCAGGACTATAAAATTGGTGATATTGTTTGGGCTAGGATTGGGAAATACCCATTTTGGCCTAGTGTCGTCTGTGTTGATCCAACATCCAATATTTTTATTAGTAAGATTTTAGGTTTTTATATTATATAACAAATTATTTCCATTATATTAATGCATTTAATTTCATGCCGAGTGTCATATGCATAAATAAATAAATAAAATACATTGATCTTAGTGAAATTCATTGGCTTATCTAGTTAAATTTTAAATTTGGTAATTATCCTGAGTGAACGAGGAGTGTATTGATTTTACTATGATATATATTTTATTATTTGTGTCCGTGTATATGATTTTGGTACTTTAAACCTGGTACTTTACTGATAAAAGATTTTTTCTTGTTGGTATCTTGGATTGGGAGGTTTACGTGATATTAATTGTACTTAACATAATTCGAAATATTCCAAACAAAAACTTTTATCTCAATTTATTATTGAAATTACATTTAAATTATGTTACCAGATTTGATAAAGTGAGGGCCAGGCATAAATGTGACTATTTCTGTACCTTTTTTCTTGTGGAATTTTCATTACATATTTCTTAATCTATAACTATGTACAATTCATAATAATTTCTGACTTTTTTATAATCCAAGTTTTATACATTTTATTTTTTAGTTAATTTTAAGTTTGACTTAAAAGTAATGTTTCATTTTTGATTATAACCATACAGAAGTATATAATTGATCTAGGATCACTTAAGTATATTGCTCTCTTTAACTTCAATGTCTGTATATTTTTAAATACAAAAATGTTTATTTCATTTAATATTTTTTTATTATTATAATTTTAATCATTTTCAATATTTTATTCACTGTAAAATTGTTAATTATAGTTTGATATTCCATTTTCAATTTTTAAAATTCATATATAATGTGAATAAAAGTGAACAATTTATTGCTAAAATTTGTTATTTTTATATCTTAGAATTTCAAAAAAAAATATTACAATTAATGAATGAAAACAGAATTTGGATTCTTTTTTTATAAATATTACATTTGGTTTAAAGTGCTTTATTTTATTTTAAAATTTGAAGTATTATATTGTAACTTTTTTTTTTTTTAGAAGACAAAAAATTTATGTTACATGTACGATTTTGTAACGATAAAGGTAGAAGAAGTTGGACAAGATTCGTGGAAATATTCTTGGGCAAAAATGAGTTCCTTTCAAAATATCCTAATTTTTTTGTAAGTATTAAATTATTAATGTAATATATTTTGTATTGAGCAAGTTTATCTTAAATGGTAAAATTGTATTATAAATAATTATAGTTATCTACCTTCAAGTCTAATAAAAAGTTATTGGCTACATGGGAATTGGCAGTTGAAGAAGCTGAAAATTTATTGAAACTTGATAAGTAATACTTTAGATAAACTATTTTAACATTTTTATTTTGTTGTTTAATTATTATTATGATTTAAATTAAACTTTAATGTTTTAGAGAAGTTAGAATGATTGAATTCTTCAAAACATTTTCCTTGGAAAATGTAAATTGTTCAACTCCTTCAAATAAGTCTAATGAAGGTGCTACTTCTGTAAGTTCATTTAATTATACATATGTTAGGTTATGATATGTTTTATAATTAAATTATTTTCCCCTCAGGCATTAAAAGTACGCACATATTCTAGAAAAAGATCTCTAACAATTTCAGAGCAAGGTAATGCATCTAAACTATTTAAGACTGAAAACTTTTCTGTTCATGGTAGTACATCAAGATCAATTGACATTCCTTTACTGTCAAAATCAGATGATGCAGATAGTACCCTTTCTGATATTTCTATGAATTATGTTTATATTGAAGATGCGATAGGTTTAAAAAAACAAGGAATTTCAAGAAAAAGAAGATCTACAAAGACGTACCCCCCAAAAACTTCAATTTCTGAAAAATATAACCTATCGGATTCAATAATGTCTTCTCCAGAGTATAATGATGATAATACATTATCAGATGATCATGATAAATTAACATCTACAACCATGACTTCTTCTTCCACTCGAATGGTACCTTTGCAAAGGAAACATGAAATTAGGTAATTAAACTAATGTAATTCAATATAAGTATGTTATATATTAATAAATTGAAAGTCAAAAATAAAGTAATTTTAAGGTATTAAATTAGTTGTTTGATCATGTAAAAAATTCAATATTTATTCTTATAATTTGTTTTGTATTACTGTGACTGTAAATATTTAACTAATGATGGCAAGCTCTAATAAATAAAATATTTTATTAAAATTGATTAAAAAAAAAAAAAAAGATTAAAGTAATTTCTATTTTGCCACAAAAATTGTTTAAAATTCCAAAATTCCAATTTATTTTTAAGTTTTATAACAAATGTTAGATTTTTATAAAATATAAATGTTTTTATAGTATATACTCTTTATATATTTATGTATTTTGTGTTATTTTAAAAACAAAAAATTTACTTATTTTTTATTTACTGTTTGTACTGTAGCACATTAGAAGGCTACTATGAACAAGAAGATGTAGATTATCCAAATTCTAGCCATACAAAAAAATATACAAATTCTAAAAGGTGAATATATATACATTGTTATTCAAATATATATTTATTATTTATTAAATAATATTTTTTAGTTCAACTAATCCTAAGAAAACTGCTGAAAAAAAAACTCGTCAAAGGTAAATTTTTTAATTTTTTATGTATTTAAATTTCTTGTGAGTAATACAATTAGTTATTATTGACTTAACATCCATAGAGTTTTAAATGCATTTTAGCTTTTCTACGTTTTTATATTTTTCTAATCATAATTTTATTTCAGAAAATCAACTTGTATAAAAAATAAGAGCGAAAGTCCAGAACCAGACACAGCAGAAAGTGAAGTATCATCTAAGAATGAAACATACAGTTCAATTTATTTTTCTAGTACAAAAAACAAACAACTCTTTACAAAATCTTTAAAGAGAGCATGTGTAGTTTGTAAAAATATTGAAGATACCATAAAATGTATGGGCCCTTGTCAAAGTTATTTTCATAAAGAATGTTTAGATAAAAGTGAAGAAAGATATCATAAAAGTGAACCCAAGATTAAGATAAAAAATAAAAAATCGTATGGTCGCTCTAAAAGACATTACACTAAATCTTCACTTAAAAATTGTAATTCTGTTACTAGTGTTCCACATATAACAAATGACATTAATAATCCAAACAAAAATGAACTACATGAAAAAGATGATAATATAGTAGCTGAATCTTTTAATGGTTTGATGATGTTACCTAACATACAAGGTGATCTTAATAAAGGAATTGATGATAAACTAGAACCTGATAAAATTAAAAAAGAGAACATTACTATTGAGAATGTAAATAATCCAGGATTGATTGAATTAGAAAATATGGCTAAAGATTCAATTGAAGAAAATATTAGTGATACTGCAATTATATCTACAGATTCATCTGTATCTAAAGAAAAATTATCTAAAGACAATTTCAAATATTTATGTAGCTCATGTAAAGCCGATAAAACTATCTGTTTTGTATGTGGATTAGATATTGAAGATTCTGGACAAAAGATTACGTGTAAAATATGTAAGTTTTTTTTAAAAATATTAAATTTTAGATTTCGACCCAAGTGAGTAAAATAGTAGTTTTTTATTGAGGTCATAAGTATGTATAGTGTATATGTTATAGTTTGTATTGAATCAGTTAGTTTATGAAATAATTAGGTAATCTATGAATTATTTAAAATGTGTAGGTAATGTATATAATTTAAACTTAAGTTTGTTGTTTTATTTATTCTTGTGGTTCACTTCTGTTAAATTGTACAACATTTTAAAACAAATTCTTCATTTTGCTCTCCAATTTAATAATTGCTATGGTTTAAAGTTGTGTAATAGCTTTTCAGTTGTACATATTCACTCTTAATTGAGTTGTCTGCCTTCACACTATTATTTTAAATGCTAATATATATAGCTTACATTAAATTCAAATGAATTAGATTTAATGAAAATAAGTTTCATATTAGTGTTAAACATTGTTCATAAAAACTGAATAATGTAATTTTAACAAAAGAAAAAACTTCAAATTTGATGCTCGATGTGAAAAAAATTAAAAGGTTAAGTGATAACAGAAAAAAAAATGTATGTGCAACTCTAAATGACACAACAGTGTAGTATGTACAAATGAATAATGTTATTATAATTAATTCAGTTTAAAATATAAAATATAATAACTAAGTATTCTATAAAATAACAAGTTAAAGTACAATTTTCATGTCTTATACTTCAACCAACATTTGCAGGTATTCATGAAGTATCTGGTTTTTTTTATTAAATAACAGAATTCAGCCCTTTAACTGTAAAATATATACTACAGATATACCCTACTTTTATATTTGCATTAAAAGTGTCTTGTTATAACTATTTAGATCTGAAAATGAACTTAATGGATCCTCAACAAAATTGAAAAACCCTAAACCTAATGTTAGAAAAGTTCAAAAGATAGGATAATTTTTTTTTTAATAGTTAAAAATACAACGGAATAAAATATTTTCAATATCAATGAAAATGGTTTATTTTAATCTTTTTGAAATATTAATATTTATAATTGCTTTAAAGCTTGTATAAATTAAAAGAGTATATTAATAATTAAAGTATTACCAAGTTTATTTTATTATTCAACCTTATAAACCATTTTTATCAACAAATTTGAATTATTTCAATTTTTAATGCTGATAATGTTGGAATTATAACTCATATACATACATATTAGGTCCAAAATAAGTATAAATTATATTTTATGACAAAATTGTATTATTTTCAATCTTTAGCTAGTTGTGGTAAATACTATCATGACAACTGCTTAAGAGATTGGCCTCAATGTCAATGGATTCAAGGATCAAAGAATAATGTACGATATGTTGTTTGTCCACATCATGTTTGTCATTTGTGTATTTCCGATAACCCTAAAAGTTCATGTCAAACTCATTTTCCTGCTGAAAAATTAACTAGATGTATTAAATGTCCTACTGCATATCACAGAAGTAATTATAATTTTAAACTGCTATCTAGTATCTATTAATAAATTATTCTATTGCATACTTATATTTAAAATATTTTCAGGTGAATATTGTTTACCAGCTGGTAGTGAAGTATTAACTTACTGTGATATTATTTGTAGCAGACATTTTGAACCACTTAAATTGCAAAATTATCATTATAATGCTACTTGGTGCTTTATTTGTACATTAGGTAAATATTGAAGAAAGCTCAACTTACTTGATAAATATTTATTATTTTATTAGGTGGTGCATTAATTTGCTGTGATCTGTGTCCTTCTTCATTCCACATTGAATGTTTAAATCAGAATCCATCAGAATTTGTATCCGGTTTTACTTGTGAAGAATGTCAAACTGGACGATATCCGTTATATGGTGAAATAGTTTGGGTTAAGATTGGAAATTACAGGTATGATTTTGTTTGGTGTTAAATTATGTGCCTAATTTATTGTAATTCATATGGATTTACTTTGTATAAATACTTCAAAGCAGGGGTCGGCAAGTAATTTTTATTGGAGTCCTAAAGATTAAAATAATAAATCAATGAAGTCTAGTAAAAAAATTAAACGGACTGGAATGGCTCCAACCCTTTTAGTCCACACGTTCATAAACTTCTTATTTTCGATGTCAATTTTATGTTTTTTACTCAACCTATTGAACGAATAATAAAAATAAATAATATAAATTAAATAAATATTCTCTATTAATAAGAATAATATTACAGTAAATAACATTGTGAAGTACAAAATTGACAAAGTCCAAAGTTTTGCCTTTCGCCAGTTGCCGACCCCTATTTTAAAGTATCAAAAGTACATTTATGTATATTAAAACTATTTAGAAATATTATGTAATATATGAGTTAAACATTTTAATTGAATTAATTGTTTTTTAATTGAATATACTAAATAAATTCTTGTCATTTAATAGTCCTTTGTATGGGATATTTTTTTATTTAATTTATTAAAAAAATATTGATATAATTTTATTTCCTCAGGTGGTGGCCTGCTCAAATTGTTTTCCCAGATCAAGTTCCTGATTCTGTAAACGCAATAGTACATTCTGTTGGACAATTTGCTGTACGATTTTTTGGATCATATGATTATTATTGGGTGAATCGTGGTCGAGTATTTAATTTTCATGAAGGAGTAAGTGAATTTAATATTTTCCTTGTCCTAATTATAATTTTTTTTTATTTGAAATGTTTTTTAGGATGATGAGAATATCTTAACCAAAAGTAAAATGAAGGTTATTGATCAAGTGTTTCAAGATGCCGTCATAGAAGCAGCACAAGCACATAATGCATATATTATAGATAAGGATAAAAATGATGCAATAGTAGCAAAAAAATATTCAGCAGTATGTTTTACATGTTATTTTAACTAACTTTTCTGGACAAATAATTAATTTTTACTTAATTTTAGAAACCTCCTAAATTTGTGCGAATCAAATTCAATAAACCTTTTGGCAATGTAAAGAGTATGGAATTAAATACTAATGTAATGACTCCTTGCGAATGTGACTCAACCAGGCCAAACCCTTGTGGCCCTGGTTCTGATTGTATAAATAGGTATTTCATTTTATTATTTTTGTAATTTTAAAATTTTAATGAGTTTTAAAATTTATAGAATGCTCATGTTTGAATGTCAACCGCAAATATGTCCTGCTGGAGATAAATGTAATAATCAACGATTTACAAAAACCCTTTATCCGGCTATGGTTCCATTTTTAACTAAAGGTAGAGGTTGGGGACTCAAAACTTTAGAAGATATAAAAGAAGGTTAGAAACCAAGAAAAATATTTATATATTTGTAATACAACTTAATAATTTGATTATTATGATTTTAGGCTCATTTGTAATCGAGTATGTTGGTGATGTTATTGACGAAGAAGAATTTCAAAAGAGATGTTTGGAAATGCATCAACGAAATGAACAAAATTATTACTTTTTGACCATTGATAATAATAGAACTATAGATGCTGGACCGAAAGGAAATTTATCCAGGTATACATAATTTAAAATAAAAATAATTCTTGATTAATATAATAATATATGATATTATATGAAACACATAAATTGAATTTATTGTTGACAATTTTAAATATAAGCTTATTCAACCATATTTTAAACTGTAAATATATAGAACCAGATGGGGACTTGCTCTATTGTACAGTAGGGGGTGGAATTGACCTCGTTCTTAGGAAAGGTCATTATAATAGATTTATGAAATTTGAATACAATGGGTATTATTGTTTACGAAAAACAATTCTGACTGGGGATGATTTGTTTGTTTAGAATAGGTACATTTAATATATTATGTTATATTGAAATTGTAATATTATGTCAATATTTGGGCTTCAAACGATTATAAAAAATAATTGTGCCTGTGTATTTTAATATATTTTGAATGTCCGTAAGAAAAACTTCTGTAAAATCTTCTATTAAAAAAATTTATTTTGTATCAATAATTATAGAAAAAATAAATTTAAATTAGCTTTCTAATGCTTATAAATATAAACTCAAAGCATTTTTATTGCTCCAAAATGTGATGACAGAGTAAAAAAACCTTAAATTAATAAATTCATCATTTTGTTTAAAATCTAAAAGATTGCTATAAAAGTATGAAATATTAGTTTACTACTTGAAAATAAATTAGTGTTGTGTTCTCCATTTAATAATAATTATTTTAATTATAAATGTTTTAAAATTTAGAAATTTTTTAATTTTTCTTTTACTATTTTACACGTGCCTTGCTTAGTTTAGTGAAAATCTAGATCTTAAGCGTTTAATGTTATTTAAAATATTTTGAAATAGGTTCATGAATCATTCTTGTGAACCAAATTGTGTAACACAAAAATGGACTGTAAATGGAGACACTAGAATTGGACTTTTTGCTTTACATGACATTCCAAGTGGTACAGAGCTCGTGTTTGATTATCGTTTACAAAGTTGTTCAGGAGTTGAAAAAAAACCTTGTCAATGTGGAGCTGCTAGATGTTCTAAATTTATTGGAGTCAAAGTGGTAATTTTTTTTAAATTTAAATCTTCATTTTTTATTTTTTAATCAGTAATTAATACATTAATATGTTTATATAAATTCCATAGGAGGAAGAAAAAAAGAAAATGATTCCAATAAATGATGCTGAAAAATCTAAGACTACTGTTAAAAATAAACGGAAGCCATTAAAACTAAAGGTATCTCTTGATGACTTAACTATTAATAAATTAATACTTTTTTATTAGTCAATTATTATTAAATATATTGTTAAAATTTTCTTATTTCTTCATATAATTTAAATTATTTTATTCCTTAGGATAACATTTCAGATTCAGAAAAGTCCAAATTATATAAAGTACCTAAGAATAATCAGAATATTTCTACTACGGAAAATGAGGTACTAATGAATCTGTTTATTGATCTTATAATTTTATTGATATTTAATGTTTATTAATTGTATGTAGGTTAATGAAACCAAAGTAGAAAAAGATGATCCTAAAAAAACAAAAACCAAAGCATCTATTCGAAAGCCATCAACTATCTTAAAAGTAAATATTATTTTTGATATTTAAATAATGATTAAATTATATTTTTATTGAATTTTAGAATGAAAATTCTGTACTTCCAGACAAGCCTCCAAAGAAATGGAAAAATTTAACTAAAATAAGCTCGAATACAACCAAAGTATGTAGACAAAAAATCAATTAAGAAACCTACATTGTACATATTTTAAGTAATGTTTTGTTTAGTGCTATAGTGTCATTACTTATAATAATTGAATGGAATGAATTTTATATTGTAAAATATGCATGCAAACATGCATACAAACAGTCAAAATATGCAAGTAAAAAAGGCATAATGTGCATAATAAAATTTAAATTTTTATAAACAAAAAAGTAGGTTAGTAAACAGTACATGTTGGTACATAATTTGGAAAAACAATAATTTATCCAAATCTTCCATGTTTATTTCTGTAAAATTATAACAAAGATCTTGTAAATCTTGTAGGTTTTCAAAATTTTGTTTTAATTATTGTTCAATTTGCATTAATAAAAAGTCATTGTCACAATTTTCTATTTGTTTTAACGTAAGCAAGTTTATATTTTACATTTATAATTAATTTACTATTTTGAATACTTTTTGCTTTTTTTTTAAAAAGTTTTCAATTCATTTTTGAACTCTTTAAAATTATTTGTGTAAACCCATTTTGTAGAGTCCAATTTTTTTTTATATGTAAAATATTTGTACATAAATGTATCTATAATCTTTTTGATTTTTCTCAACATCTTTTTTGACTATGTGGTGTATCTGTTTAAATATGCTGAATATGCACTAGTGTTAATTTAAAAAAATAATTAGTATACAATTTTGATATTCAATCAGTCAAGTAATGTTTTATAGACACTCATTGAATACACGTATATGATGTTGAAAATAGATACTTGTATTTTATGTCAAATCCGACTTTTTTTATATATTTCATTGTCATAGTATTTTCTTACTAAATTTTGGTATTAATTTTAATGGCTATACCACAAGGTTTCATTAATTTTAACAATATAAATAAATTATACTGTCTTATGCATTGTAAACTGAAGTTTTTAAATGTTTTATGTTTTGATTGGTAATATTTTGTTGATTTAAAATGTCTACTTCTATCTAATATCCACTATACTTTAAATAACAATTTAGAAATTCCTATCTGTTTTATTTAGCTAACTGCATGAAAAGAAAAAATAGAATATAAAAATGTGTTTCTTATCATACAATAAGATGTAATTATTAATGTACTTGATGAAATAATTGTAATAAATATTCACAATTTTTATTATACTTGATCAAAACAATTGATATATTCTTATTGATCCCAACTGATCATGAATTGAATCCAATTAATTAGGCCATTATTTTTAATTTAATTTATACATAATTAAATCACTTATTGATAATCTATGTACTATGATTATTTATGTATAAAACATACTTTTGGATACAGTCACATTGACACTTAATAATAATATACGGCATGTATTACTTTACTATTTATTGATTTTTTAAATCAATAAACTGAGATAAAAAGTATATTAATTCAATGTTTTTCCAAATTTACTTCATGGACTAATACTGACCTGTTAACTGGCTGCTTGAGAACCACTAATATAGTCTATAATTGATGCAATTAACAATTATAGTAAATAAATTATTTAGTATTATTCTTGATTAATCTAAAATATTATAATCTTACAAAATTATTTGTGCTAATAAATATTTAATTGTTAGCTTTGAAAATGTTTAAACGCGTTTGTATTGTCTTAATATTTTATGTCTCCTAATTCAATGTACTTCTTAATTTGAAAATCAAGAAGAAAAACACAATTATTGGTTATTAAAATTAAGTATTTATACTCTTCAAATACTATTTATTGGTCCAATATTTTACTATATTAATTTTAAAATGATATTTAAATATTACTTATATATTTTTATTTTATACATATATATTTACTTAATAATAAATATGTTTCTATATTACTTCATTGTGTGGTAAACATTATAACTACTTTTTATTAAATTTTTGATTGTGTTTGTATTAATAAATCTTATATTATATGTATAGACACTATAAAATAAATTAACATTTAACAGAAAATAAAGCTTTATTTGTAGTTTTTTTAATTTAATATTATTTTAAATTTTAAACTATGAGTTAACCATTATTTTTATTAAAATATTTAAATTTTATTAGTCATCCATGCTTTTTTCAAAATTAATCACATTTATTTCTGTATTTTTAATTTTTGAATTTATTTTGAATTTTTTTTATTTAATGTTTTTAAAAGAATATTTAAGCTGTATACTTTTTTGTTGAAATTGTATGTATTCAATATTTTAACAATTTATAGATTTGTTAATGGCTTTAGGTTTATTATGAACAGTAAAAATAAAAACCGTTCACTTGGAACGATTCAGAAAATGAACTACCACTATCATTATTTTAAAATTCCTGTTACTTTCTTTATTTTGTGTAAAAAAAAAAAAAAAATTAATCTTACTGTGAAAGTTTTTATTACCCTACATGTGATAATTATGTAATTATATTTTTAAATATTAGAAATTAAAGTTTTATTCATTTGGTGATGGTTTATTAATATTATATTGGACTTAATACACTATATCAGATTATTTATTCTCTATCTAAGAATAAGTATTTAGTATTTAGTAGTTATTATTTTTTATTTTTTATTAGTAATAATGCACATTTTTACATTGTTTAATGTATGAATATTTAAAGTTTGGAAGTGTATTCAAGTAAAACTATGATTCATAAAGTGGATTAAAAATAGAGATTTATGTGTTTGATGTGTAAAAAAATTGCTAAAAATGATAAGTTTGTTTAATCCAATAGTACTTAAATAATTATAATTGATATATAAAAGTGATAACTAGTTGGTACTATTATAGATAAATACTTATTTTGTTATCAAATTCTTGTCATTAGTTAAAAAACCAGTACTAAAGTGAAAGTCTTCAGTGAAAGTATTACATCTCATAACAAAACATATGAATTGTCACAAGGACAAAGCTTCATATTATGTGTTAACACTTTTTATTTCTTTTAATAAAATAAATACAATCTTAATTGTGTTAATAAATAAATAATATGATAATTAATTGTTATTCATCGAAATCACTATTTAGAATTCATTTTGAATAATATATTCAGTATGTATAGTTTTTATAATTAAAATCATTATCTGAATTAATAAACATATTTACTTATATGTTTTAATAACATATTTTCCAAGTCCTACAAATGTTCTTTATTTTTTTTTTGTTATTTTAAATTTAAAAAATAATACATAATAATTAAATGTTTTATTTTTTTACATTAAGTTGCCATTTTTAATTAAAATAGG
This sequence comes from Chaitophorus viminalis, assembly GCA_025469195.1. NCBI lineage: Eukaryota > Metazoa > Arthropoda > Insecta > Hemiptera > Aphididae > Chaitophorus > Chaitophorus viminalis. Next base: position 105,948 of record JAIPRK010000836.1, on the reverse strand, counting down.
TTATTTTAAGTATTAGTTAATAATTAGAATGCAATAGACATATTTAATTTTACGTATTTAATTTTCATAACAATCAAATTATGTATATATGCATTTGTATTAAACTAAGAGAATGGAATTTAATCAAATTCACATCCTTATTTATTATTTTTATAAATGTGCTAGGCCTATAGAAGTATAATTTTTATTGCTACAAATAACTAACATAATAATTTAATTGTTTGGCTTCTACTTATCTATTTAAATATGATAATTTCATTTTTGAAAAAATGTATAACCATGATTTGAATTTGAATGATTTGAATGAATTAGAATTAAGGTGTCTCATATCTATATTTTATTTGATTTAAGCTAACATTTAATACATTTTCCATTTTAAAAATATAGATTTTTTTCTTTTTAGGTCGATAATGTTAATTCTTTGGAGCAAGAAGAAACTATTAAATCAAAAAGAAAGTTAAAAAATTCTTTACCTGCTACTTCAAAAAAACAATCGATTAAAGTATGATTTTATTTAATAAATAATCTATTTTACTGTATTTTGCACTGTTTAAATTTTTTTTATATTTTTAAAAAACACTGTTTTTTAGTTACTGTTTAAAATGAGAATAATATATTATGTTTTAGTATCCATTAAAATGTACCAATTTTTTTAATACTTAAATACATTTTTATTATGTATGAAAATTTTTAATTGTTTAATTTTACCAAAACATACTGAAACATTGTTTATATTCATAACTTTTTTTTTTACTTAACAAGTATTATTTATTTAATAATATATCAATTACTTTAATAACTGCTCATTTATGATTTTATTTGGATTTAATTACTACTTACTTTTTTTTTATTAAACAGTATTTAAAAAAATATGATATTCAGTCTTATACACAGGGTCGTATTTAGAGTTTTGCCTCCCTGCGGCAACTAAATTTAGTTATCCCCTTCTACCCATAAGGAATGTTATATATATTGTTACATAATATTATATACATAGAGGCAGTTTTAAAATTTGCCATTAGGGACAACATGAGGACCTTTGTCCCCCTTAAATTCGGCCCTGCTCATACTGAGTTATTAATTGTTGTAATTATTTCTTATTCATTATATTATTATACTCTATCCATGATGATAATATGGTGACACGTATGATGACAAAGAAATGCCAACTAGTTTTATTAAGATGAAACTAGTTCCTAATTTATAGAGTTCTTTTAATTTTAAATTAAGTTTTGTAAATTTAAACACATTTGTAGTGTTTAACTTGAACAATTTATATAAATTATATCAAATTGAAATACATTTTATTTATTAACTATTATTACATCAGGTTTATATGTGATGTTTATAATCTTAGGATGATACATCAGATCCAGATGATTTGATCATATTGAAAAAAAAGCGACATTGCAAACATAAAAGAGTAAGTATAGTAAGTTATATTTTATATATATTTTTTAATGTATTATAAATAATATTATGTACTTATTAAGGCTTATTATTAAAAAAATGTACGATTACGTAGTAATAGTTGAATTTCTATTTAATTTTTAAAAAGTTACAATTCAAACATTTTTTTATATTTCCCTAATTTTGCTAAATCTATAAAATAAATAAAAATATATAATACAATTATTATTATCAGAAGCCGGTTGTTCTAGAGGTTCAATTATTTTTTATGTTTATAATTTGTAAAACTTATTTTTCAGAAGAATGTAATCAAAACTGATTTATTACAACTACCTAAAAATTTGACTGATTTATCAACAACTACAACTTTGTGTTTATCTGAAAAAAAAGTAAGATAAATTTTAAATGTTTTCGGATTCATTAAAAATATTTAAAATAATTAGGGTTATGTTGCTGGCTTAAATATTGATGAAGATATGAAAACAAAAGTTTCAATAAATTGTACTAAGGATCTTAAGAAGACTGAATCAACCCATGAAGTATTAAAAACTGTTAGTAAAATTTTTTTTAATCAATTGATACTGCTAAATGGAGTATCTAAATGAAGAATAGTTATATATTTACCTATTTAATTTTCATTTATTAGGCCAAATTGATCAAATCAGATAAATGTACAGTATCTCAGGAAAAATCTAGACATAGTTTAACTAGATTGGCCAAAAGCAGACATTCATTTTTATCTAAAGTAAGTAAAAAGTTGTCTTTATAGAACTGGATATTAATGACTTATATTTTTTAATGTTGATAGTGCTGTTCCTAGCATTATAATGTATTCCAATAGTGTTATAAATCTAAAAAAACTATAAAATATTTTGTATTTTTTATTATCATGTTTTATTTTTAAGGCAGTTTTTTAAATTAGGATGTATATAAGTATAACATTTTTTTTTATGAAATAACCAATTTACTTCTTTGCAAAGTTTATCAATTGTACCGAATTTCCATGAAGATTATATTTTTCTAAATCAAAATCTATTTTTAAACTTCTTACTTCAATTTCAGCCAAATTATCTTAAATGCATAATTATATTTATCAATTTTAAATTGCATATTTTGAATATTTTATGAAAATAATTTATCAAATTAAAATTTAAAACAAATACAACATTGTAGAAGTATAAAAATAAAGTTAAAGTTTTTCATAATATGTACTATAACTTTAATATCTATGTGTATATGTTTTAAACTTCAATCTTAGAAAAAATATTTAGAATGATATTTCATGAATCTACTCTAACATAACCTAACCATTCTTTAATTCTTTAGTGTATAGTTTCATTGTAATAAATACCAACTTTCATGTTAACGTTCATTAAAAATCACGAAACATAAATATTGATTAACTTAGGTAAAATAAATTATAATTGTATTTGTTTTTATTTTAGAATGATACTAACAAAGAGAAAAATGAGCAGCCTATTTTATTACCTAAAAGAAGAAAATTTACTAAAGATAAAAATAATACTGCTAAAGTATTCACAACCAAACAAATACACGAAGAAGTTTCACTGTTGAAAAGTATTGCTAAGAAGAAAAAAATGAACAAACAGAGCTTACTGTCAAAAACTTACTTTCAAAATGATTCGTGTTTGGTTTGTGGTAAGGGTTATACAGAACTAGCATGCAAAAACAAAAAGTGTCCCAGAGTATTTCATCTTAGTTGTATGAATAAAACTAGAATTGTTAAATGTAAGTTTACCATAACTTACTGATCAATTTACTGATGTTTTCTAATAACTGTTTTATTCTATTTAAGCTGGATTTATTTGCCCTTCTCATTTTTGTTCTATATGTAATAAAAGAAAAGTAGTGGCGAAATGTAAATTTTGTGTGGAATCATTTTGTTCCACCCATATGAAAGGGAACATATTTAAAGACCCATTAGGCCATGGGATGCTGTGCACTACTCATCATCCTAGTAAAGTAAGTCAATGACCTTAGATTGCTCATTTAATTAAAAAAAAATAAAAATATTTTAATTATTTGTAACTTGATCTTAACTTTTGTTTTTGTAGAAATCAATGCCACTTGCAAGTGTTGCTACCCATCAAGCTTGTAAAGTAAGTCAATGACCTTAATTACTCGTTTAACTAAAAAAATATCAATCATTTTTCATAATTAATAACTTAACCTTAACTTTTATTTCAATAGAGATCTATGCCTCTCACAAATGTTCCATTGACTCCTACCTTGAATAGCTTTAATGTTACAAGTAAAATAAACACCATCAATAATAACCTTGAATCTGTTGATCTTGTGGATTCAAACCTTGATGTTGCAATTACTGAAACCTTACCAGATGTTACCGATGGTCAGTTTAATATTGATGTTGATGAAATTAATGAAGAAGATTACACATTAACACAGGTAATCAAAGATGATTGTGATCGAGAATACATACATATTGGTGGATTTAATGTATGTAATATGTCGGATATGGTCACCGATCAAGTAGAAGAACATATCAGACCTATTGATACAGATGGTGATCTTTTTAAGCCATCATCACCCAATGTTGTTATTGACATTGATTCAGCATCAGCATTGTATCAGCCTACTGATACTGTACAACTAGTATCTATTGCTACTGAAAATAAAGATAACCATAACTATGCTAACATACAGTTCATACCAGATACTAGTCAAACTAGAAACAAATGGTTAGCTGCTGAACCTTAAAAGTTATCATTATACTTTTACTGTTAATATTTTAAATTATTTAATTTTTTAAAAAATGGTAATTGTTATAAATTCTCTTTTTTTAATATTTTGTTTTGTTACCTAATAAGTCATTCAATTGTTTTGGATAAATTATTGCTGATTAGACAATATTTTTCTTTTGTTTGATTTTAATTCAAAAATTAATCAAATGTTGACCTCATATATTTGTCTAATCTGTATGTTTTATCATGAGTTGTTAAAGTTTGAATCATTTAGGTATTATATTTAATAGCAAAAATAAATTTGTAATATATTGTTTAGGTTATATATTTTATATGATTAAGTATTTTACTATGTGTGTCTTATTCAATGTCATGTATTATAATGTGTTGGATTAAAATTGTAAACATATTAACAGGAATTTAATTTTATAACTATCTTTGTTTTTTTTCTATAATATATTATATTTGTTTAAATAATATTTTAAATGTATATTCAAATGTATTTAATTATCTGTGCACATAACTTTAAAAATATTGTTTTAGTTATGATAAAAAAATTTACCGCAAAACTGAGTATTTGTTTCTTCCACTTTTTTTTTGTGCAGGTGAATATGATACATATTATAGGCATATTTATAAAAATTCTAAAAACCAATGGATTAATATAAAATTTTTTAGTTTTTCATATCTTAGAATTTAATAAAATTTAAATTTAGAATTTTTGAAAACTATTGATAGGGATTTCTTAGGTCATAAGTAGCTGCGCCGATAAATATTATTATTGTTATTATATACTTAATACAGCTACATAACACTTCACATGGTGACGAGACTAGTGCTTATCCTTCCACAATTCCACCTGTCCTTATTTGTCCATTACTGAATTATACTATTGTCTAAATATTATTGTTATCAATTTCTATCAAATATGTAAATTATTTTTTATCATCATTACTGTTAATTATTTTTGGTTGAAAAATCTTTCTTATAAGGTGCTAATAAAGGGAAAAATGCCCAAAGATTGGAGAATTGAAGGCAAATGAGACACACAAGAACTATAGAGGAACGAAGCTTATATGTCATAGTGTGAAGATTCGGGATAAGATTATAGAGAAGAAAATAAGAAAAAACGAGTAGTATAGTGTCAAGAGTTTGTGTGGGATAACAGAAGATTTTAACGTAGGAGTAGGTTGGCTCTAAGATTTTGTTCTCTTTGGTCATAGATAAAGACACAACATATAAAAGGACGAGATACCATGGCGTATACTGTATGATGTTTGCTGATAATTTTGGCAGGAAATAATCTGGAAGAAGTGAAAATAGGTTGTATGAGTGGAGGCTAGCCCTTGAAAGAAATGGATTACGAATTAGTAGAAACAAAAGAGAGTACCTATACAGAGTATGACTTTGGAGGAAGTGATCAAGAAGATGATTAGACCAATGACAATAAGTGGTGAAGTAGCGAGCTTTAAATATTTAGGATCGTTTGTACAAAAGGACGGGAAGCCCCTGCGGTATGGATTTCATGGTAAAATATATAATTAAGTGTGGTTGTATGAAATAGGGAGAAGCTTAGGGTATTTTATGTGATCAAGGTAGGGGGACAAATGCCTTCCCTGTTACCAATAAAGTATATTATGGTTTTAATGTTTTAAATGTATTATATTTATATACCTAGATATTATAATAGTATAATATTATAAGTGTTTGATGTGAAGACAAAATTGAAATATCCAATTGCACATTATATTACATATTAAAATATAAATTAAGTAGGTACCTACCTATGATAAAAACGAAATGATAATGATTTATTGAGGAGATTGTAACCATTATTTTCAGTCTTAAATTTGTCGTTGAGTTTAAATTTGATCGACTTTCCCACTTTTTTGATTTTGTCCCCCAAAATGTCACAAAATAGAATTAAACAAATTGGAAACATCAAAATCAACAAGAGATAATTTTAGGGTATGTTAAGTAAGAAATTTAAAAAATGTAAGAAAATCGATCTAAAGAAGGTTTTACAATAAATTGAAATCAGTTTTAAAAAATTCTCGATTAATCGTAAGTTGGAAATAAAAAACGTCTATGTTGCGCATGTGATAGATAGAGACAAAGATCATGGCTTACATAATTAGACAAGTATTTATAGTAGGGTCTCATAATTTTTTTTAAATATACTGTGTTAGTTAAATGTTTAAAAAATAATTTTTTTTTATATTTCATGCGTATTTTTACATTTTAGTGTATATTTAGTTGGTTTTTAATGTCTATAAATCCATGCACTAGTAATATTAGTAAATTATGTACCTACCAATTATTTATTTTCTGAGTTACCAATTTTTTTTTACTGTTCTAGAGATAAGTAAGATTGTAAGAAGACCAAAAATGAATCTTATAATTACTTCATTCGATTCTCGATTTTATTAGGTAGGTACGTTTCACCAAATATTGTGCAAGGATTTTTCTATAGTCTTGGTAAATATATCTATTTTACCAAATACCAAAATATGAAATGTCTATGCTAAAAAGTAAAAATCGATAACTTATTATTAATAACCATCATAGAAATCTGTTATTAGTATGAACTATGAACTGATTCTACGATAATTTGTTTTTATCACTACCTACCTATTTTTGCAACCCCCATTGAATGAAGAAGATTTTATTACACACTTTCCAATTTTATGGTACCTTCACATATTTTTATTTGTACAACATAAAGTGCGTCGCAGTACACACAATTTCAGGCCGCGCTCTGGAGTGTATATATTCTAGATACTGTACCAGATGTATCAGATAGTATAGGTATTATGTGTTTTGAAATTGAAAGCAGCTCTTTAGTACGGGCACGTCGAATACGGATAGATATTATTCGTTAATTTTTGGTTTATTTAGATGTAGGTGTCGAATGTTCGAGCGTGAGATTATACATTAGTTATTATTATTGTTCTAGTTGTAATTATATTCAAGGGTAGGTACGGTTCTTTTCGGGAAGATTGTTTGGGTAACAGCTAGATGAATGATATTTATTAGGTAATGGTTTTTTTTCGTTCCTTCATTACACACATTGATCCATATGCTGGTTGCCGTCAGCAATTCAGTATCGTGCGGATTTTTCGTTCTAATCACGTTTTAACACTGGCGAGTCTACTACGGATTACCTTCTCCAACTGGTGTCGTTTTGTGTTGCCGTGTTCAAATAATATTGTTGCGAAGACGTTGTTCGTCGGTCAGAGAATACGCCTCCTGATCAACGATTATCATTTATTGACGTAGGTATTGTTATGGGTAATTGATGTTGAATACCTAGTTCTTAATGGCAATATATAATTAAAATTTGAGCGGGAGGGATGGAAAATGCTCTTTCAAACTTTCAAAGTTTACAGTCCATGGTCATATTTAATTAAAATTGATGTATGTCTACACAACATATATTATATATAACGTTGAAAATTTTGAGTCGCTGCAGTATAATCACATTAATCAGTGGTGTACGAAGAACTGGTGGGTTGCCATAAGTATAATTAAAGCATTTTTGTATACAATTCTTTTTATATTAAAATTATAAGTACAAAGCTAACTTAAAAAGTCATCTCTACTACAGTTACATTTTAAAAAATTAATATTTTGTAGCCTAACAATAAATTGTTTACAACTTAATATTTATTCATCAAGTACAGTGTCTGCTGGGATTTCATTACCTCTTTTGGTTTTTTCTTATGGGGGATTAGCCCCCCCCCCCGTCAGTACACCACTGATTTTGATAGATTTCAATTTCTCGAGCTATACAATATAATGCATATAATATTATGCATTGCGACAGTTGAAAACGTGAATCTTTTGCAGTTTAATTCGGGATTCTTATCGTAACCGATTTCGGCGAGCTTTTTTGCTCTTATTGTCTGGTCTCCTGAAATATTGATATTTTGCATTTATGGTCTTTACTTTTCAACTTACGCCAACCGATCCTATTTACCGCAACCTCACAATTAGGTATTTTTGGCTGCTGCGTTGTATCTCATAGGTAATCGGTACTAACTAGTCGGTAGGTACTGTCTAACTTGAGTTCATTAACGTACAACTACTTCGTCAACCGAACCATTGAGGTACAAAGCGAGTTAATGTAATTCTATTATTGTATCCGTGACCTAACATGGTCCCTAAAACAACACTCCTTTCACCCTTAGTGCTTCACCAACACCATATGTTTCTCGGAGTTCTGGTAAACTTTATCTCTCTTCTCTCTCTATCCCTATCTTTCTAACACACTTATCTGACTAGCGTTACGTACATTGGTGCGCATTTACAGGGATGGAAAGTATCTCAGATACATTTGTATCTTGTATCTAGACACTTTTTTGTAATAATATATTTATTGTATTTTGTTTACTTAATAAGGTACAAGACACAAATGAAAATACATTTTTTCTAAGAAATAATAAAAGTTTTGAAATTTTAAAGTTACATTATGTAATGTACATACAGCTGACTGAAATAAGCGCGTGTTTCGCAAAACAAGTTTTAACGGATTAGTACTTTGGCTTTTTAACAATAAATTATTGAATTTATCAAAAAAAAAAAAAAAATTATGACCATTGAAAATGAAAAAATATTACGAGATATGGTGTGTTTAAAATAAAGTAATATGTAATGAAGTTGTTTTTTATTTGAATTTTTTTTTAATCTTATAAAAAAATATATATTTAATGTCACTAATTAATGTGTCTTGTAATGTTATATAATATGCTTGAGTGTTCTAATTTTTATTAAAATACAACAAATTTTAATAATTCTACCTATTTAAAAAAAAAAAAAATGAATTATATCTTGCTTAGGTATGTAGTAACTATAGTAATTCACATTTGAATGCGTGAGGATTCCCTATATACAATATATATTATATTTGGCTTTATATTTGATAATGCTTTGACGGTCTTTATGTTCGGCACAATGGCACATTTTTCTGATACTGTATCTTATACACATATATTGATGTATGTAATGTACATACGTATATATCTGTGAATAGGTACCTACCTACGGTAATTCTGTTCCCCTCGATAAATTCTATATGGAAAAGCAATGATTTTACATTCGGCGTTTTCTAATGTAATACCGGAAGTTCAATATTAACTCGATGTTAAAAAAAAAGTGTCATTGTTAAAAATAATTATTTTCTGTAAATTTGAATATTTTTTCACTCATGAATATATGAATTGTGTAATATTTATGTTAGTGGTGGTGTTACATAATTGAAGACGCCACCCGCATGTATTGTTTCCGTGTTATAAACATACTACCTACGTACTACACAACATAGGAAATGTGCGTTCTGTAAAATCAATTTGTTGTTCTTAGTCTTAGTATTTGAGTAAAATGACCAATTATTAAAATTAAAGGAAAGTATATAATATTATCTTCTAGTAGGTTTTTTACGAAATTTTTATTTTCAAGCAAGTTACAACTATGTAAAATATTACAAATTAAAAAAGCTCATAACTAATTTAAAATTTAAAATATTTTTAAATACCTTCGAGAAGACACAAATAATATTATTTATTTTATGTTCGATGATAGGTCAGATTACTTTTATATTAAAGCTAACAACATAAAATTAGTTCTACTGGAAGCAGATTTGTTATGTTGTATGTTTGTAAGACAACGCATGTGGGCGTTCTCTTATGATATACCTAATGCATGACATCATACTTATTTGGACGGGATTAAAAATAAAAAATAAACTCCAAAATCTTACCGTACAGTGGTTAATATCAATCATATATTTATATCATAGATTACATTAAATTTAATCTAGTATGTTGAATGTTCACATAGTGTTTAGGTAGGTAATCTACATTTCTCAACGAGATCCATTTGAACTCGTCCAAATGATCAAATTTGACGATTATCACTGTCATCGGTGTACCTTATAGTCGTTGGTTTGTTTTATAATATGAAATCAGTGATATTGATATAAGTAGCTGGGGTAACGTTTGGCTTGAAGGTTTTCTAAATAGTACGGTAAAAACCTAAGTATATCGACACATAATAGGTAATCTATTCATCTGCAGTAATTTCTATTGGTTCAGTTATGGCAGATAGCTGTGCTTTACTATAATGACTTTATATTGAATAACTAAATCTATTATAGAATCCTTCATTATTTGAATTGAACTCTGATCAATGAGTTATGACTGTAGACATCTATTTAGCCGTGGCTCAACATTCGTAGTGTCCAGAAAACCAGAATACTTATACACAGGACAAGATATTACCTAGTATCTACCATTATAAATGTATAATGGTACCTACCTATCAAACAGTGACGTGGAAGGATGAGTTAATTTGGTTAATTCATTATCATATATATTATAATATAATGTTAGGGAATACAAGTCATTTACGAAAAGAGCGACTATACACGGAATGTCATAACTTTCATACAATAGTTAATTTTAATTGTTATGCTAATGATAATATAAAGTATCTAGATATACAAAACAATTTAATTAGTAGCTCGCTCTGTTCCATGTCCACTATGTATGATGTTTATTTTTATTTAATCTAAATTGAAGATTCCATATTTTGATTTATTACAAAGAAAAGAAAATTTACACTTTCGCTATAATTATTTTTTGTTTCATTTTTCCGTCCGTCACTGTTCATTCACATATAGAATATGCATATATTCTATGCAAGATTAATGGTCTGGATGAATTATGGCTTGACTTTTATTTTTATGCAGCCATTGCAAGCTAACCAAGATAATACTTGGATTTCGTACTTGCTAACAATAAATAAACAGGTTAAAAAAAAGGCAATTTGTTAATAGTTTGAATATTTATTAATACCATTTTTTAGTACATACAATAATATATAAATACCTAATAAATGATTAAAATATTATGATATGATATTTATAATTTAGTTATATTTGAAAGAAAATACGGTTTAAATTCCATTATTGATATGTTTACGAGGGGATTGATATGTTAAAGTTTCAAGTCGCACATATTGTTATTGACGAATTCACTGCGTAGACTTAATATGTATACATAGGTATATTATATATTAAATATATATAAATTAAAATTTGATTAAAACTAATAGTGTATAATATAATATAATATAATATAATATAATATAATTACAAGAAAAAAAGGCCTTACGTCATGAAACCTAATAAATGTATACAATAATGTATCATTATGTATCCATATAAATACATTTATACGCTAATATAATGTTGGTGATGCGTTTTGGCCAGTTTACACATAATATCAAAGTGTATAACATATTAATTTTATAGTATAATATATATTATTATATAGTAAGAATTGTATTTGAAATAAAAATAAATATCTAACAATGTAAATCTTCTTCTAAACATGGTAAAATAGGTATGTATATATAAGGTTTAACAAACAATTATTATGCATATATTAGTAATAATGCTTTGGCATATATATATATATATATATATATATATCACAATATTAAAAATAATTAAACAAAAAAATAATATTACTTAAATATTACCGTTAAGATAATAATATGATATATTTTATATAAAACATCGAAAACACATAAAATCTTACAATTTGATAACAATATAATAAGAATAATAATATTAGTCAAAATACTATTCAGGACGTTTAAATCACATTTTGTTTACGGGTTATTACTTATTAGGACCGTTATTAAAATATAACATTCAAAGTATTTTGTAATAATAATTGACGAACAGAAGGGGGAAACGATTGTAAAAACCTACAAATCTCCAATACTCGTATATTATGTACATAGTGTACGTAAACGTAGTGGGTATATAGACATAGACATTTGTTCGAGAGAATCTAATTTATTTGAAACACTCGCACATAACATGGATTAGATTTTTAATAGATACGGTACATAGCACAAGCATAGTATTACGTGTATAATATCATTCACATATCACATAAGCGCACGCAGACTTTATTGACCGGTATATAATAGGGGTAGTAGCTTATTCGATCACATGAATCCTATACGAATGATGACTACCGACAGGAATTACTATTAGTTTTTTTTTTAATGAATTGAACTTGTTAAAATTAAAAATAAAAGAAGCGAAAACGGTAATATACATATTATAATGATATCCATACAATGTACGTATACAATAATATGATGTTACGTAAGAAAAAAAAATTAGGTGTGTATAATATTTTGATGAAATAATAAACAGTACATACGATGGTCGTTTAATATTGATTGGCTATATTATTATAATCTCTTTTTTTTATTCCGCCATGAAAACGCTTAAGTAGAAAATTTAATTGGTTCTCGGAAAAAAAAATTAAAAAAAATAGGCAACGGATATAGTCTAATAAGTCGTTCTAATTCTGGTGTGCATGCCTATATGTTTATATTTATATTTTATACATTACGTTTGATCATTATAATCGAGTACAATATTGTACAAGTATAAAAATATGTGTATATTATAAAATGTATTCATACAAATACAATTGCACCGAAGATTTATATTTTTGATACACACATATATTACCTTGTACAGCATCACCTAAATTTACTTACATTATCAGAGGGGTATAGATTATTAACACAAGGGTTTTAACATCAAAAATTATGAAATTAAATTGTAAAAAATAAAAATTATAATAAATTAAATTAAAAATTATAAATGATAATTAATTATATATTTTATCCGTTTATTAATTTGGTAGTCGAACACCTAGCCCCCCTCATTACTTACGCCTATGCATAATATTATGGTACACGTCTGCATATGTGAAATGGTAATAAAAGTGTATTGAGCATTACTTGTACAGAAACATATATTTTTAAACTACTGTTGTACCAGTATAACGAGATTCATAAATTATTTGGAATAGTTGATTGCATACAATAATTACAATTGTACTTAGATGAATAGATGAATACTGTTTTAATTATTTTTAAAAATAAAATTCGAAATGATTTTATTATTAGATACATAGTTTTACATTAATATTATTATCCATTTTTCGATGTCACATACAGCAAATGTAATTTTGTAATAATTAGCGTTCGCCTAAGCCAAATGAATTAGACACGGATGTTTTGAACTATAAATCAATGCTAAAATATGTAAATCTTAAATTCAGTCAGATTTTCAGTTCATAATAACAAGTAACATACTTATATATATAATAAAAGTTATTGTTTATATTAAACGTTTGATTAGATAATAACAAAACAATCTATTAAAATTAAAATTATGCCATCAATACCTATAGATTAGTTATATTAAAAAAATATAGTTATACATTTAAATAATTTTTTTTTTGCTTCCCCCATCTAATTATCAATTGAATTACAACAAAAACAAATTTTTTATTGTAGGATATTTATAAATATATAATATATTATTTTCATCCAAGTGCATATTTTATTGTTGGGATATAGTATAATGTTAATCAATTTTACGTGAAATATTAATATTTTTCTTAGTTAAGTTTCGACCTTTCCTGAAATCCATTATTTATACAAATATGACTTATGAAAAAAATTACCATATTGATGTTTACCTCCTTAAGATATTCATACTCTAGAGAATACAATGGGTGTCTACTGTTGGTTACCTATCCTCGGAAAACGTTTTACGCCTACGGTAAACATTTAAATGTCAACATTTTCATTTAAATTATTCAAAACACTCGTATATATTTTATATATTTAAATTTGTATTTCTGCCGTAACTCGTAAATATAATATCATGTTCAAAAAATAAATATTTCATGTTTGGTTTATATATAATAAATAATAATATAATAAATGGTAACTAAACAGTTTTGTGTAATACTTATTACAATTATTACGCAGGCTATAATAACCGTATGCATTTAATGCATTTACTACAATTATTTATTCGTTTTTAAACCTGGTACCTATACACAATTTATGAGTATCGTATATTTAATATTATTGCAGTTTTAGAGTTATTGATTTTTTTTACGCGAGTTAACGGATGAGGACTCATTTTAAATGTATTTTGCAGTTGCGTTTAACACTTTATTTTTAAACATCGTTAAAATTATTTTATGTGAAATGGTCTTTTATTAATATAATAAATATACGTATAAAATTTATAATGGTGTATTTATATAATATTGTCAATCGTCGTGAACGATATGCTCAACGCACATACACGATTATACAGATCGTAAGAAATAATAGTAAGATCTGTATAATCGTGTATGTGAGAGATAATAATAAGTTTGGATTATATAGGTATTAAAATCAAGAAAACACTACTTTATATCTAAAAAATTATTGCGATGTATCATTGATTCTCTCTTTACACAAAACTTGTTAACGTATTTAAAGGTAATTTTTTTTACGTTCGAGAACATTTGTATTTAATAGTTGAAAATAATCAGTTAATGAGAAAAATTAGACGATTGATTTCCAAGTTTCAAATAATAATGAGACTACGATGTCATCTGCTTGTGACATTTGAAATGCTTTGCTGAAATTGCATGGTGTGGTATGGCATGGCGTGTATTTACTTTTTCTGAATAAAAATGTGAATGAATCAAAAAATTTGTAATTATATTCTTAAATAAAACGCAATATAGCTATAGAAACTCATTATACCGTTTTGAAGTGTTCGTTTTTTAACTCATTTCATAATATTTATAAGGAAACGTAGAATGAAATGTTTTTTTTATTTTAAATTCTTGATACAAAGTAATTTTACTTTCAAAATGTTATAGAAATGAAGTACCTTTTATTTGAAAATGTATAATATGTAACTTAAATATATAATTATTGATCATAGTTATGTGAAAATAAATGTGATGATTATTTTCTCCATTACAAATATACATTCATCATTTTCGTGAAATGAACATTGATTGCATAAATATGTAACTTTACGTACATTTGAAAACATCAATAGAAAGTAATCATATGCAAAAAATAAATTGTGAAATGTAATCCAATATTTTAGATATACCAGTGTGTAAGTAGTTAGACTTTATGTTTACCATATTGTTATAATTATTGACTTTAAGGGTATTGTAAGCCATAATTTTCTGTCTCTGTCTGTCATGGGCGGAACAGGAATTTAGACGTTTTCTATTTCCAACTTACCACTTGATCAATTAATGCGATGAGAATTTTAAAAACTGATTTAAATTCGTCGATAAGTCTATATTTTAGATGGAATTTCCTAATTGTATGATATCGTCCTCCAAAATTTCACAAAATAAAATTAAACAAATTGGAAACATAAAAATCAATAAAAATTAACTTTTGTGTATATTCAGTAAAAAATTTAAGTGATGTGAGAAAGTCGGTAAAAAGAAGACTTCACTACGAATTGAAATCAGTTTTCAAAATTCTTATTGTATTAATTGATCGAGCGGTACGTCAGAAAAGAAAACATTTAAATTGCTGTATCGCGTGTGATAACTAAGCCTGATCATGGCTTACAATTCCCTTAACTTTAAAGATTAAAAAGTAACTTTACGGTACTGTATAGTATAGTATAATATGTGTATATTAGGTACATTATATAGTGCATAATATATGAGTAAGTACATTGTATTTATAAATAGTCGTTTGAATTGTTTTCTTTAAAACTTAAGTATACAAAGCAAATTAATATGAATTATAGTTGTGACGCAAGAGTTAAATATTATGGATTGAAAGAGATTGGAATACCTAAAGTTATTTCGGTATTTGACTTATAATTTCAGTGACTATAGAATATAATTACTATACTCTAATTTGATACATAAGCCCGAGGAAACGCCTTTAATTTAACTGTTTAAGTACTTTTGACTAATGATAAACAATATAATAGAACGTATTAATATTTCAATAAAAACACTGCGCAAGGTGACTCAGGTTGTATATCATTATAAGCGTTGCATCTTACATAATAATACGTGATTTAACAAAAATTGTTGCAATTATTTCATAAAAGCGTAGAACTTTGCAATCGGAATATTCAACGTTATTATTGAGAATCTATTAAACGGTGAGTCCAAAACGATGATGGGACTGCTCGTTAACGCCATCTTGACGGTATCATCTACGTATAGATAATCGGGTTGGTAATGTTTTACCTTCGATACAAGTCATGACCATTCTGTTTGCCGACATATTGTAAATAAGTGGTCGCGATTCGGTTGAATAATAGGTACGTTGTGTTTGTGTAAGCGAAAGTGCGTTTTATATATAGATATATTGCAACGGCATGTAAGGGTGAAATTAATTTTGGGAAGCGGATTATATTATGTCAAAATTGAAAACCGACGTAACAATAACCGGAGGTTTCCGTTCAAGTTAGCGTAGGAAGAAAAAAAATCGAGCATTTAAGAACGTGGGCGTTTGTTACAGTTTAGGATGGTTCATATATTATATTATATGCGTATAGTATATTATTATATAATATATTATACTTTTTGAATACAATGTGTGTTGCGGAGAAAAAACAATACCTGCATAGTATGTACAGTTGGAAAGCGATTAAAAATTATCTCGTTTTTTCAATGAATTCCGAGCAACTTTAGTGTAACCCTTCCAGATTAAATGTTACCAGTAGTTTTTAATCGTAATCGCTATATCTATTAGACTAGGGTGACTATTTCGAGAAAGAATAAAATTAGGACAGTTGTTACCCTCCTTACTCAAAAAAAAAAAAAAAAAATTAAAAAATAATAATCAAGTTTAAAACATAATTGTACTAATTACAAATAATATAATACAATTATCTTTAACAATTTTATCAACAATAGAATAATTTACTTTTGGTTATTAAAGCATTCACCAATAGGTATATTGCAAATTATTACATATCAGTAGTGATTCATTTTTTTAATAACAAATAAGAAAAATACGCCATCAGCTATCTTTGTTATACATGAATTTAATAATCCATTTTCTACACAAATTTACTTTTTTTCTCTTTTTTAAATAAAATGTAATAATTAAAATGGGACTGTTTCCTAAAAACGAGATAAAAAGCGTCCTGTTTTCTCAAAAATTTAAAATTACTATTTCCACCGATTAAAAAAAAAAAAGATTTTATCTCGGTTTCCGCTAGATACTCGTAGATAGATTGCTGGATATTTCAGGTCTTCGAAAATGCATTTATCAAGCAAGACACCAAACTATACCAACAAATACAACTTGCATAGGTGCAATTATTGGTTTTTTAAAATCCGTGATTATTTATAAATCCATGTGAGGTGAAAAATTGTAAAAATAATTATGGATAGTTAGATAGCTCCATCAACATATATTTTTTCATTTTTACACAGAAAGCTTAAATTGATTTCGTGAGAAAAAAATAACAATATTTGAATTTAGATCATTAATCATTAAAAAGTTTTCCTTTTTAGAAGTTACAGCTTTTCAAAAATCAATAACGTCATGTATTACACCTATGCAAGTTAGATTTGTTGGTAAAGTTTGGTGTCTTGCTCGGTAAATGCACATACGAAGAGTGAAAATATCTAGCAGGTAGATTGTTCGAAACGGGAATCAAACCTTTTTTTAAATTGACAAACAGGTAATGACGGAAACGGGTAATTCCCATTAAATAAGGGACAATCCAATTTTAAACAGAACGTATGGTCCCTCAGTATTAGACGTTTCTTATGCACATTTTTTTTTTTTTTTTTAGCGTATTTTGAATATGTTAAAAAAAGGTAAAAATGTGTTTTATGTGAAATGTCACCAGTTAATTGTTTATAGCTGTATAGCTGAGAGTAGATGCGTCCCACGTCGCAAATTCCGTCAATCTTAAATTATATATCCAGATTAGTGCGAGTAGTAATTAAAACTAGCGCAGTGCTACATAATGTTACAGACTTTCGAGAAAGAAACTTTTGTTGTAATGCACCATATTTCAGAGTGTCATATTTGTAGAAAATTTACTGCGCTTGAATTTAGACACGTTGTAGGTAGGTAGTTGTGTGTTCACTATCCTACCAGAAAGTAATAATAAAGTACGGGATTCTCTTCGCAACATTTTAAATCGTCTATTATTAATTCCCCGAAAATGTACGCATAAAAAATACTTATGCGGAGCAGTACAATGAACTATTATAATAACGGGTGTGTAGTAATATATCTGCGGTGTCCATTTCACGAAAACAATTTGTTTTATTAAGACTACCTACCTATAGTTTATAATTATATATACATTAACACCATATTATTATGTCTCGTGCTTTGCATTAAATTAAATTAATTTTGATAATATTATGTTAGCATAGTTTTAATACATTTGTCATCTTAGCCTCACTTATACCCTCTCCATAAAAATAAAATAGATATTTACGATAACGTGTCAGTTGTATTAAAAATCTAAAAATCACATATTATTATAATATTTAGTAGAGAATTATTTAGAAATGTTTCACACACTTTATACCTTGTTCGAGAAAAACCACTATATAATTTGTTACGTTTGTTGTAGCCTTGTAGAAGTTTATTATAATTATTGGAGTAGGTGAATCGATTCAACTGGTTTGTAATAATGTTGATTGGTGTAGTAAGTTAAAAGAAAGTAAATTTGGTGCTAGTACTATTATATAGTGATTATATGGTAGAGAAAAATTGTAGATCAATAAGTCTGCTGAAGTATTATAAATGGGGAGTTGATATTATTTTAATCCCAGTAAAATATTCAACGTTTAAAGAGATAATGAGTAAAAGCTTTATAATTTAAGGTTAGTAAATTAAATATAAAATCTAGTATTAGATTATATGTAATGAAAAGTATTCCAGTGTATCAATCGTAGTAATCTTATGAAAGCATTCAGATGTGTTTTTTACAGTGCAATTTTTCTTTAATCAGGTCAATTTAAAATAGTAATGTTTACTGACGGAATTTCATATATTTTTATGATAAAAAGTTTACTACTATTATTATTATTATTATTATTATTATTATTATTATTATTGTATATGGTAAAATCTTAGTGTAATTGATTTTCAGGTACCAACAGTCGTGATTCTTTTAAATATGAGGTATTATTGGCGTCTTACTAATGAGTATACACACAAAGATGCACTCTAGAATATTTCAATAAAATAGTTTCATGCATTTGTTGAACAGATAATGACTTACCTTTGTTATATAATGATTATCTTCATACCATACATGATAGGTAAACGGATTTCATTTTATTTTAACAGGATGTATACATGTAACAACAGGGATGGCCATTCTTATAAAATATAATTTTGTAAATATTTCCATACATTTGTTACATATTTAGAAAAGTATAGTATAGTACTTTTAGTTTGTCCATCCCTGCGTTCACTGAAGAAACATTCAAAGCTATATGACTTGATCCAAGTATAATAAATAGGATTTGGGCCATGTGATATCTATTATAAATTAAGGGTAAATACAAACTGAGGTAGAGCAGGCACATGCAAAAACAACGGGGTGAATAAATAAATATAAATAATAACAATAATAGTAATATTAATAACAATTAACAAATACAGAAGTTTTTTTTTTTTATAAACATTTGTGTATAATTTAAATAAAACTGTAGGTATATTTTATTTCTTTTTATGTCAGATTTCTAATGTATTATTATTTAAAATTGCTGTGGAAACAATAAAAACACATGCGGAAGCATAGGTTTAACAATACAATTTAGTAATAAATATATTAAAATGAATATTTGTAATAATATTAATAATAATAATAAAAATAATATTAATAATAATAATTATATTAATAATAATATTTACAAGTTCTATTATTCACGATTAAAATAAACACACAATGATTTATTGCGATCTTATTTGTGGATCCGATTGACCTCCGATAGACAGAGTTAAAAATAATAATAAATATACAACCTGTATGAAAATACATCAACATGACACATGCTTGGTAACAATACAACTATTGTAGGAACTTGGTAGGATTAAAATGAAATTATAATGTTTATAGCTTATATAGGAGCACAGTTTTTTAATTTTTTTTAAATTTTACCGTTGTCCATAGTAGTAAGCTGAAGAACGTTTCTTTTTTCCAGGTCTCCGTTTTTTTTTTTTTTTTTTGTAAATTATACTTCAAATCATTATTAGAAGGCTTTACAGAGATAGTACCTATTATTATTTAATTCACTGTGTATAGAAAGAGAGTTGTTGTTTTGTTGAGTCTACATGTTTTGAATTGAAAATTGTGTAGGCATTTTTTCAAAGTATAATATTAAGATTACATTTTGCATTAGCGTCCTCTTGCCCATCGTAAAAGAGCGTCTGCCAATATGTCCAAGTGAGCTTTAGTCTGAAAAAAAGTTTATTTTTAAAACAGTGAAATAATTTTTTAAAGTTTTTATATAAATATCACTATAATGTTTCTGACCCAAAAAAGCAGATATTAATTTGTTACAATTTAGAAATAAAATAGTTTGTAGCAAAATAAAACTTTGTAAACAATAATGTGAGATCGGAAACGAAGTATATATAATGTAATTCATTCTATTAACTTTGCACTACTAAAATTGTATATTTTAGTTATTTTTATTGATTGAATATCATCAAAGGACAAATTGTGATGCTCTGTGCGTATAATTAGGGAAATTTAAATGATTATATTTGGTAGGATTTTTTTGAATCCAAGTCATTACCACTGAAGCTTCAAGACTAAATGCAGTAGTAAATGGTTAAAAAGGATGAAATCTTTATATCAAGAATATTGCAGTAATTTTAAAAGAAAACTTAAAAATCTTGAAGATGCGTATTCATTTTGGTACAAATGCTTATCATTTTAAATTTTAATTGGTATGGGAATACAACCTAAATATATGCAGACTCATTCACGAGTTGGTAATCATGCTCTTAACAAACGTGTTTTAGATGATAACGGTCCGCGATCTAAATCTGACCAACGATTATTTTCAAATACTATAATTACCTAATAGATTGACTGGCCGTCCAAAGTATTAAATTAAAATTAAAAAATTAATTCATATTTGCTAAAAATTTAAAATTTTTCAAATGTAATATGAATAAATATTTCTCATGACTGATTAATTATCGCTTTGCCGGAATCGTTTGATGTATCGCACTGAAATTTGGCGTATATATAGCTATTATGACGTAAGGTTCTCTAAGAAAGAGTGGTTTTCCAAAATGCAATCCATAAGGGAATTAATAAGATAAAAAAAGGATAAAAACTGAAAAATTTATCAACCCGAAATCGTTGAAGCTTTGAGTGTGAAATTTGGTTAGTAGTTTTGTTTTATGATGTAGAGAACCACTATTATACTACAACAGTACTACAGCGTATCTTGATTAATTATAACTTTCAACCTGGCGTTTTTTGCATTCATATAATCATACTACTGGCAAATTAAGTATGGGTATTGCCGGGTAACAAAAGCTATTTGGTAGTAAAATATTAACATTTTTTTAGTTGAATTAAGTTGGACTGTCATGAAGATAAAATTAAAAACATAATGTATCACATAATACATTAACCATTCATTTAATCATTTTATTTAAAAGAAACGAAACAAATAAAGTGATCGAGAAATGTCTTGTACTTTTAAGAATAAAACGATTAATCTTTTTTAATATCCAATGTTTACTAGCAAAACATGTCATTATTCTGTATTAACTTTTTGATCATTCATAAGAGTAAAATATGTAGAAATCGAAAAAAATATTTGCACACTTGTACTGAATATTTTTGTAATAATAATGATTTAATAATTTTTCTTTTACTGAACATACCAATTTAGTTATAATAATAACTGAGACATGCTTAAATTTAGGTTAATATGTGATAGCTTATGAGAACCCTGAACTACTTATTCGTTCAAATATATTTTTGGGGCCTTACTGTTTTGAAGAAGAAACAATTTTTTCTGTCTTCGTCATCGCCGTTCGGACAGTCAATGTATCCATCACATAGAACGTGGTCATCTATGCATCTGAATCGTCCTTCTTTGTCGGGTGAAGGACAGGCAAACCGTTCGAATCCATCTTCAGTGGGCGGACACTCTGTAATCATAATATACGAGTACATATTGAAATATTTCACTTTTTTTAATCACACTACAATGTTAATTATTTTATAAGCATATACGACACGTATTTTAAACTCGCACGAGCATAAATATTGCAAAAACAATATTAGATTCTTAACTTATTTCTTCAGTTTTTATAATATTAAACCCACGAGACACAATGAGTATTTATACATATGTGATATTAAAAACAAAAAAATAAACAGTTCCTTGTAAAAAGGGTGATTTGTTTTTATTTTATTTTAGTCTTATTTTTATTTTTCAATTTAGTCCCAAGGGCAATGTTGCCGGTAGATACATCTTTACTCCTTAAGGTCAAAATTAGGTTGACATAACAGTGTTATTCTTTTAATAAAAACTCACTAATTTAGTGAAACAAGGGTGAGTTAGAATTATTTTGAAGCTGGGAAACAACTAAATAATTATTATTGAATTGATATATTTATGGGAGATAGTCGGAAGTATATTTATTTGTCTGATTTTTATTATTTTGCACATATAAGAACACAAATAAGTATATTATTATATTAATTCAATTTCATTGACTAAACATTTTATAAGTTACGGTGCAAGAATAAAGTTCCAATTAATACGCTTTAGCTGTAGTTTTTTTCTAAATTTGTTTTTGAAATCGTTTAGTGTTCGAATAAAAATTTAATTGTTATAAATAATAAATAAATTCATGTATACAATCACGTTATTTTCATTTTTATCGCAATTTTTCAAAAGTAAAACAACATTACAACATTAATTATAACATTTTGTTGGTATATAATTTATTATGACATATTAGTTATAGAAACCACAAATTGGACCTTCACAGCCTAAACTATGACAGAAATTTTCATGAACAGATAGAATATTTCAAACTACAAAAACAATATTACTTCAGTGGACAGCGATGATATAAACAGTGATAGCTATATAATATAGTGGCTTCATGTGTTAATCAACTTTTGATTCAACCTAATATTGAAAAAAAGTGAACGAATAAATTTTCTGATTTTTTTTCTGATCGAAAGTTTTTAACAGAATATGATCAAAATCTCTAACGTCAAATGTTGTGATACAATGGGGGCCGGTAAAACAGAAAAAAATTAACACTTCACAAAAAGGCGAGTGCAAGAAATAAACGATTACGTTATATAAGCCTTGCAAAAATACTATCATTAGGCAACGCTTACTTTAGAGTTAGACTAAACGCTTTGCAATGTTTTCGAAGCAATTATACTTCCTTGCAGATTATTACGTCCTCCTGAATGTTTTACTACCTTAAAAACAAGACGATGACTCTCATTTCCGTTTTATTTACAAAGATTAAATTAATTGTATCTTATCCTTAATTTATTGAGTAAAAATGATGAATTAAAATGGTTTATCATTCTTGTCACGCACACACAAACACACACAATTCTTATTAATTTTTGGTAACACTTGAATACCTATTATGGATATTATAGTACACAATCAGACATTTTATAATTCGAATATTCATAGTAGTAACTGTGTAGTTAATGCCAATATGTTTAAAACAGTTGTTTAAAATCCTATACAAAAGCTACAAACGCAAATAATGTAAAATGGATAATGACATTTGTATAAGTGTATTAATCAATAGTTTATAATAATTATGTACCTATATAACTGCCAGTTAGATATTTTATTAATTGTAAGATATAATAAAAAAAATAATAAATACCGAATTTTTTTTTTTTTTTTACTTATGAAGGTTCTTATACATAATTATTAAGTGATTTATTGTAAAATATTTAAATAAATTATGAGAACTTTTTGAATAAAAAAAAAGAAATAGAAAATTTAATGATGTGGATTTATTTGATGTTAAAAATAATAATGAGTATCGAGTTAAATTAGTTTACATTGGACTTAAATAAATAAAAATTATTGCATAATTAGCATTGCTCGTACAAACTTTTAATATAATAAGTATTGAAAATATTCTACAGTAAATGTTTCGATAGAGTTTTATTGAAGACTTAAGTAAATATTTTGAGTGCATACAAAAGCAAATTAATAATAGCATACGTATTTCAAAATTATTAAATTTTATTTATTAAAATAAAATGTAATATCTACTGAAATAAGCTCATCTCTAATATTTTAAATACAATACAGTATTCATAAGTTTTATTATTTAAAAATTCTTATAGTTAGGCTTATATTCACATTCCATTTTATTTCATACTTTAAATGAAATTTAAATGTTATATGTTTAAAGGAAATTAATTCTATTATATTGTATTTTTCAAAGATGAAGTAATTTTTGTGGTGTCATGAAGGAATATGGACGCATCGTGAATTTAGGTACGTAGCATTTTAAGTACCAATTGCTTTTAATTTTATAAAGTCTATAGAATAAGGGACCAAAGTGTGCTGAGCACTTGAATGTTTCATACTAAAGGTAGGATAATGCGTACATCTTATCAAAGCTTTAAGTCCCTATAAATGTGGCGGATTTTCCCTTGGGATTTAGCTCACCATAATACCAGGTATATACGGAGTTTTTCTGTTTTTTTTTAGCTGAATAGTAAATACCGTTAGGTCAATCGTAAATAAATACGTATATACCTTTTCCCTGCAAAAATATAGCTCGTGGTGGGTGATTACTGGTAAGTGCATAACTTAATCTTTTCCTGTAACACCGTTAGCATTTGAGTATACTTCGATGTTAAGCCTATAATTCCAGTCTACATGTAAAATACTTAAATTTTAAACGAACCGTTTTCTCTCAAGAATTTATATAAAAATGATAATAATACTATTAATAATATTAACAGTTACAATATTAATAAATAAAAGTTAAATTAACGTAAATCACTATTTAAGCGAATGCTTTTTATGACAATATTATAACTTTGGTTAGACTGATTGGCTTTACAATTTAAAAATCTTGGAGTGGTATATTACACAAATTATCATGTATATTATTGTGATGACATTGAAAGTTTAATAAAAATGTCCAATACAATTATTTATTGTGATAGGTAGTGAATACATACGTGCATATATTGTCATATTATAAACAAGAGCCCGTTACGATATGGCGTATCATCATATTTTTTCATATCTGCCAAAATGCAATAATTATATATTTAATTAATGTTCCGTGTTCCATTAATATTGAAATTATTGTTAATACCTATAGTGATGAACACTAAATCTGACATGCAAATTATGATACATAAACCCTCTCCATTATACGTTTCGAGTTGTGTGTGCGAGTGTGTTGTGCAGTACTGTAGTGGCATCCACATACGTTATGAAGTAGTGCAATACTGTACTGGTTAGTGAAAAGTGTATACTGTATATAAATCTGAGTATATGAAGGAACAGGATGGGACTCCATCAAAGTCATTGCTTCACGGGTTTATAAAAAATATGACGTAGTTGTCCCTGTGCACATATATGCGTGTATTATAATGTTGATTTTTGATATTGTCATATTGTTGTACACGTACGTAGTAACTAGTAGCGTGGTACTTGTTTGAATTTGTATAGTGTATTGTTCACTGTGCGTCAATCCATGACGATGACGTTGTACGCATTTTTTGGTTTGAAATCGAAACGTTATTTATAAAAATGTAAAATCAACCGTATTCGAATAATTGCTGCTGGCGTATTATAATATAAGAATATTTTGTTAAAGTTTTGTATTTCTACGCTTGTAAGTTTAGTGTCATAAAATATGTACCACAATGGACACCGATAATAATAATTGATTTTGTACATTAACGTGTCTTGAATATTTTCAAGTAGTTCACGAGGAGCTGGTCGAAAATTCAGGACGTTCGGGAGTTATATTGTGTTCGCATTGTTAGATGAGTGCCACAGGTGCGGGTTGATTGAGTTCGATAAAGTGACACACAAGAAACGAACGTGTTTGACATAAAGCATGTTGTACATGCACGACATTTGAATGTACATTATTTTATATAGATATGTGTTAGGTCGAATATCGCTGTTTATCGCACCTACCGTCTTCAGGGTATATTTCTAACCTAAATCGGTATACTGTTTCATGTGATAAATGTAATTCGTTTTTTTATTTTTTATTCACCCTGTTATTTATATCCGTTTGTGTCTACTATGTAGTGCTAATGTTCCATTCAAATTGCACCATATTGTTATTGCTATTTTGGGGTTATATTTCTTAGATGACTTCTTAGGTTATTAATATCATGATCATCGGGACGGATGATGGAGACGTAACTAAAACCAACCCCTGCTGCATCCCTGCACCACTTGCTTTCCTTTTGAGATAAAAACAGATTCTAATAAAAACAAAAAACCATTTTATACCAGTAAATCCATTTATTTTTGTATGGGACGAGATACTTGTCTTATGTATTTATTTATGGTTTTATCATTCAGTATTATTTATGGCTATATGCCTTAGTTAAATCAGCGATTTATCGGTTAAAACTATACGTTTATTTTATAGTTTTTGGTGTTTTCACTTGTAATCAATTTTTTAGAGCTGAAATAATTGCTGAATTAGCTGCTGAACAGCTTAATTGAAAAAATCTTGAAAAAGTTGTATACAACACTTAAATAAATTAAAGAGTGAACATAAATTGAATTTTAAAAGGTCATTTTGAAATTTACCATTAGCTTTTTAGAAAATCACAGAAAAATCTTAAGTACCTATAATGGAAATCCGTAGAAAATTCCGTGTTCATTTCCGCTAAAACAATGATTTTTACACTTAAATCCTAGCTTTATTTCTTACAATATTAAATAAACTTCACTTTATTTTATAAGATACTTTTTTAATTTGCCTTTTAGATTACTATTTACATTTATATATAGTAAATATTTGTCTATGTACGTAGGGAAACTATTAAAAAATCGAAAAATGACTTCTATATCAAGTACCTTCTGTGTCCAATTTCCGATTCAAAAAGTTATCACATTTTTGTTAAAAAAACAAAGTTTCAGTATAAGAAAAAAATACAATACACTTATTGTTTTGCTCTGGATATATATATAAAAAATAGTTGTTGAATTTAAAATTCTAAAATTTAAAAATATTGAATAATATTATTAACTATAAATAAATAAATTATAACTATATAATTTAATATATTATAAAGAATATATGAAATACTATATTATTTGTTAGTCAGTTGCATAAAAATACATTCGAATTGTGCCATCAAAATGTACTTTATATTAAAATTAACAATAAGCGAAATTGTTGTTTAATATAAGAATTTGAATTATATAAAAGTTTATTAATTTATCAGATGTTTAATAATTGTTTTCTTTAATTTTGTATATAATTTACTTTGTCATAAAGTGAACGTTTTTATCGAACTATAAATATTTTGTAGTGAGAACAAAAATGTGAACAATATGATTTATTATATTTATGAAAAAATTATATTCCTTATAGAATTGGTGTTTTATGAAATATTATAAAATAACTTACAATAGGTTATATTTTTTTAAACATAATTTAATGTTATATTATTCTATAGTATTAAAGGAATATATTCAAAATTACTTAAAAAATTAAACAAGCAATATTTTTAGTGTACTTGTTTTTATTATCCTTTCATTTATTGTTTATGTTCATTTAAAAATATTTCGAGTTTCAATGGTATAACATTTCTAAAAGGTCAAATTTTTACTGTTATTTTTATTTTATAACAGAAAAAAAAATGTTATCATCTTATTCAAGTATACGATGATAAAAAAAAAATCTATAAAATATAATTTCATATAAAAATTATATAAAATATTGCAGGTGATCGATTGCAGAACAATATTATTATAAATATTATTTATTTAAAATTTAAATTCAAAATAGATACAGCTATTACACGATTGTATAGAGTAATGAATGTAAACGTTAATATAATTCGAAGAGTTAATTTGGTTTAATTACTTTTAGTGGCCTACGTATTGAACAAAGCATACAATTGTGTACTTACCAAGAAAGGGAAATTGTGCGTTGTTATAATATCCAAGAGGGTTTAATAATTCGAAATCTAGGATCATTTGACACGAATTCAGTTGTCAACGTTGGGACCGGATAACCACTACCACTTCCTCAATTGGATTATATTCACTATACTCACATTGTAACGTTGTTACGTTTTAAATTGATAAAGTGTAAAATATCAAGTCAGAATATAATACTTTAGAATGAAAATTCAGGACTAGTTTATTCCGCAGTGGCTTGGAGATGAGAGTGAAGATTTATGCCACACAGTTTCGAATGTAGTTTCTATAAATTACAAAACGCCTCTGCGAAAATATATTTCAAGAGATGTGTTTTATTATTATATAAATCCGAAAAGTGATAATATCGGATTGGAAGTTTCTTTTAAAATGTGTACCTTGGTTTTTACTATCAGTTTATTATAGTGATTATTAACATATTTTATTTCATAAAACAGAGTGAAAATTATTTTACTTAACAGATAAAATGAATAATTATAGTAATTCAATCTGTTAAGTACTATATTGGATTTATAGTAGTAAAGTATACTAAATTGAACTAATTGTTAAGCATTTTTAGTTTTGAGACCGTCATGAATTACGTACAATTTATCTTTTATTATGCTATAGACTGCATAAAGAGATTAAAATAATATATTTTAAACCTTTTTCTATATTTATTATTTATTCACTCTTTTTGTCTGATAAATATGGAAGAGAAATTTACGAGCAATTATCGTATATAAATGATATGTTGGCAAAGCTTCTGCTAGAATGTCTAGACGTTTTCAATTCGATTTTTTTTTTGTGTAATTTTATTCAAAATGACCTTAAATCGACCATTTAAATCCATCCAACATGTCATTCATATAAATATTTCTTTATAACATTACAATACAATAGTTTTTTTTAAATCTGAAACATTTTTAAGATTTTTTTCAGTCATACACTTTTAAGTTTTTAACATACATAACATTGCTGTAAATGTAAAAAATAATATTTTTCATGGAAAGAAAAAATAAAATTGATGATAAATAAAAGTAATTAATTTTTAGCAACAATAAAATATTTATTTCATTTTACAAACATTTGAATATAAAAGTTTCAAATGGAATAAACTTTTACTTTTACACAGTGAACCGTATTCATCGTTTAAAAGTGTTTATAGTAATATTTAATGTAAGTTGTACCAATCTAATATAACATGAATATTTTAATAATTGTAAATTATTTATTTATTTAATTTATTTTGTTAGTTAAATTCATTCTAATTGTAAAACTATTATCTGTAATAGATCAGAAATTTAAAATAATTATTAAGGATTCTGACAGGATAAAAATCTATACAATTAAGTATGATTTAATTTTTTACGTTTCTGTAACAATAAATAAGAAACTAATAAATTAAGAAGTTCCTTGTGTAGGTATTTTATCAATAAAACCTTGTTGTAAGAAACATTTTAAATTTTAAGGTAAAATTTTATTTAATTTTATCTTCACCATTTTATTTTATGTACAAATTTAGAGTTTGATGGTATTCATTTTAATAAACAAAAAAAAAAATCCTATTTTGATTTTGAAAATTGTTTAGATACCTTTAAAACTTTTGTCTGCTCTACATAAAAAATTATATTCAATTTAAAATTGTTAGAAGCTATTTTTTTAGTTAATCCAATTATCTAAATAAATAATAAAATAGTTTAATAATAATAATAATAATATAATAAAATAATTTAGGAGAAAAATTAATTTAGATACATATATATATATATATACATACAAATTAAAAGTTATGTTATAAAGTTTATACTATTATTAGTACATAAAATAAGAATGAAAAATATGTGAAAATTAATCAAGATAAAATTTGTCTTATATTAAAAATGCTATAATAGTAAGTACAATCAACGATTTTGGTTCATTATTATTTTACTTATTTAACATTTTAATTTTAATTTTTAATTAATTTAATTTTTATTCAGTACGGGCTGGAGCTTAACATTTAAACATTTCCCGATTACTCATCTCTACTTTCTTTATATAATGATATCACTGCAACTGCCAATACTTACAAAATCACGCAGACTTCATCGAAACTTGGTGCTAAACTGGTTTATAAAATTTAATGAGAGCTAGTCAAGCCTAGTCCTTATTTTCCTTTGTCGGGATATTTGTTTCTTAAACACATTCAACAGTAAAATCATTCCTGCCCCTAATGAATCGAAATAACTATGCATTCTATGGTTTTAAATGGTTTAATTGGAAAATTCTTCCGGTCTAACTCAAAAACATAACAAAAATGGCTTATCTTAAAAGTTCAAACTAAAAATCAAAATTAAAATGATCCTGTACATAACCATAATCAGACGTTTTTGGCCTTATGGTATACATATTTGGAATCCGGCCAAACCCTCAAATATTCAAACTATGTACACCAATCATATTTCTGATGAATCACCTTGTAGACTAAAAAGAAATTGTCCCCGTAGTTCCTAAAATTATTACAAATTTTGTTTAGTTAATAAAAAGGAAGAAAAAGTATTTTATAATTGAAGAGACAGTGCTCCACAACAAAAGTTTAAAGACCTATAAAAATGTCAGTTATAGAGAAGAAATATGGAAAGAAGTAGCTAATGAGTTTAAGATTTGCATTATACCATATTCATATATATGTATTATTTTTACTACTTATGACAATAAAATATTTAATTTAGGGTATGGCATTTCAATAATTATCATAAATAGTGGTTTCATTAGTATAAACATTATTTTTTGTGAAATTAATAAATTTTAGATCACGTATATACTATATAGGTAATGTCATATTTATGTTTATTTTATAACTGTACTTAACAAAATCACGATCCAAAAGTACAGTTAATACTAAATTATCAATGGTCAAAAGTGGTTTCCAGTTAGTATTGAGAACAAAATCGGACAAAATGATCTTATAGGTAAGGAAATTTAAAGGTGTAATCAACTCAAAAAGCAAAGATAAGTAGGTAATCGATGGAAATAGTTTTAATATATAGCTAACTTTTAGTTAATGGGTACCCATGTACGTTGCGTCGAACGCATACTTTAACATACGAGTACGTCATCATAACGGATGGGGACTTATCAGTGTAGGAAGCCCTTTACTATGACAAAATATAAAAAAAAAAACTTTCTTTTGCACCTAGACCATCTAAGCACTATGTGAATTATAACTAATGGGCAACTTTTTCAAACATGATATTTAAATTATGAACTAAAATATTCAAAACATGTCCCTCGATTGACTTATTTTACAAATAAGTCTGTATAAATTGTCTTTAGAATTAATAACTAGTAACTATAATATAGTGACTAAATAAATAGAATGAATAGGTTTTTAGTAATTGAATTATATCCGAAAGACACTAAAATAGATACCATAAATCATTATTTTCACTCAAATATAATAATGAATTTAACTTAAAGTTATTATAATTATTTAATACAATGTTAATTTTCAAAGTTAAAGAATACATTTGTAATACAAAACAATTTGAATATAAAACGTCTGGGCGTGGTATGTTATAAAAATAGAACGTATAATTGATGTTATGTCCTAACATAATTTAACTACATTTAAAAATAAATTAAAGCTGACAGAAATAATAAGTAAATTAACATGTATTTTTGTTACTTTAATATGTATTGAATTTCTGCGTTGTTGATAAGCTTGTATAAAGTCTTATAGTTTTTAAATTACTGTTTTAACACTGAACTTATTTTCTGAAAAATGAATAAAAATAAGTATGTTTTATAAAAAAATATAGTTATCACGGTAGGTTAGATATCAATTCATAATGGCCTGTTAGGTAATTATTGAATATTTATCAGAGTACATTTAAATGATTATCCAAATTATTAAACTACTTAAATATTGGCTTAAGAATGAAAAGTTTAAAATAAATATTAACTACCTTACTCAGAAAGGTTTGTAGCACAAAATGTATTTATTATTTAATAAAATATGGAATAATTTTATTTTAAATACATATTATCGTACATTGTTGAAACTATATAATAAAAGTATATAACTAAATTTAATGATTTGCTTGATGAGTTTAAAGAAAATTATTAATATATATTTAAAAAATTAATGAAAATTATATATTATTGTATAATGGTAAAATTATTATTGTCTTTTTTTAAAATTACTTATAAAATCGTTTGAAATTTATGAAATTAGCAAATATTGTCGGATCTATTACAAAAAAAATTCAAAATAAGAACAATATGATTTTATTTTTATACGCAGTTGTTAAAAAAATTTAACTATTCTTGTATTCATAAAGTTGGTTGTAAATGTGAACTTCATAATAACAATTGTAATTATGTCTTTTAATGTGGGTCATGTTGTTATATTTGACAAAAACTAGTTTTTAGGGGTAAACGAATTTAATGACTTTGCGTGAATAACTTATGACTACAACTACTACCTGTTCAAGGGTTAAATAGCAGGTTATAAATAGTTTGTCGAAAATGAAAATTAGTTTATATAACATCTATAAAGTGTTGATTATTACGTTATACTTATTAGAAACAGACCATGGTACAAAATATTTTTGAACTCGATCATACTTTTTTAATCTATTTTAATTTTGATTCCTGGAATCCAATATAGTTAACTTTCAATATTCAGCAGTTTATCTATCAGAATATTTCATCAAGTTGGATACAATACTTATTAATTTTCGCAGAAAAAATGTAAATTAAGTAATAATTGGAAGTAATTATTATTATTCCCTAACAACTAATTATATTTTCAATCAATATAATTTGAAATCACTATGATAAAAATGTATTTAAAAACTATTTTCACAATCCATTCATCAATCTAATTATTCAATATGACATTAATAGTTATTACTTATCATTGTATTGTAAAATGCCAAGCAGAAAATAATATTTTCTTGACTTTTAATTTTAATAATATCAATAAACAACTTCTTTCAAAAAATGATAGTAATTGTTAAACTTGAAAACTAAGTTTATTACTTTTGAGAAAATATTATTTATTCAATTTATGATAACACTTACATGAATAAAAATAAATTTACTTAACATAAAATGAAAATAACTCTGAGGCTTATACAGCCCTGAAAATTTTGAAAAACATTTAATTCAGTAGGTTTACTACATACAAAATTAATTAAATTTTTTTTATTATTCTATTTATTTAATGTCAAACATTTATAGCTACTTTAAATAAATCTACTTTAAATACCTAAATAACTTTGTAAGATGAAGACATTTATTTTTAATTAGAACTTATTTCATTCTAAGAAATATTATCTTTAAAAGTTTAGGTGGATAAACTACTAGCATATCGTATTAATCAAAACCGTATAATATATTGTATAGAAAAGATTAAATTGAATATTTTTGACCAGATTTTGAATAGATGTTAAGTTAAGTTAATTTAAATTTACAAAATAAATTCGTACACCCACTTCATTGTTTAAATATAATATACATTAGATTTTTTAAACATTTTAATAATACAAATTCTTACTTTTTATACACTTAAAATAAATATGGAGTATAATAATGGACTTATTCAGAATTTTATTTCATATAAAAATGCAACAATACAGTTACATTGATTTAAGTATAAAAATTGATTTTATTTATTATTTAATCTCATGTCATGATTGCTATTTTTATTATATAAGTAGTACTTTAATAAATGATAATATTATGTGTGTTAAGTAACGTTATAAGAATTGAATAAAATAACACAGTGTATTCAATTATTATTTAATGGTTAAGTACCTATATTTTTATTGCTAAAAAAGTCCTTTTTGGGGAGAGAAAATTTTTCGTATGGTAAATAATAATTATACTGAGTAATCATTTTAGGATGCTCGTCCCTTTTTACGCTTGTATTTTGCATTTTTTCAAATTTTAATTTTTGGAAAAATGTATGTGTACAACAAGATCATATTTTCCAATACTTTTATCATACTATTTAAGGATTATTCAGTGGTAGAATCAACTTTTGTTTTTCAAATGGGAACATAATTTGTGTTATATCCAGTTTGTGTTTCTAGAACTGTTGATGTAACATAATAAAAATTTGGAGTATTGGAGCAGTACTTTTGGTATTATTCATATTTAAAGTTTCGTGTAAATAGTGTAGAATAGTTGAAGTGTTATTGATATTTTATATATTTCGTTAAAGGTTTCTAGATTTCGCAAGACATTCATTCAAATTGTATACCTATGTATAGGTACAATAAAAATCTGATTATTGTTATGATAACCATGAAAGACATATATATTAAATTTGAAAAAATAAATTGACAAATTACTATATTTTGACAAATTAAAGAAATTATACAAAGTCCTTCTGCTGAATATATCTGAATATTATATAGGATCGATTAAATATGGACTACATTATGTTAGAAATTCCAACAACACATTAATTAAATAATCCTATTCATAAAAAAAATGATGGTGTTTTCATTTAAAAAACATTTAATACATTAAAATACATTTAAAAACTTTATATTAGCATAAACTTCTCTTTAAGTGATATGATATAAGTATTGGCAAATATGGTCTTATAGTGTACTTACTTACATTTTCCAAAAGTCGGAGTTTTAAAAAATGCAAAATATATACATAAAAATATCTAAGAATTTTTAATGAATCACCTGTATAATGATATCATAACATATCTTCATATCTATAAAATATTTTTAAAGATTTTTTCCTGAATTTCTTACAGAGTAGTTGAACATTCTGGACATCTTCTATGTATAATATATTAAAACTCAGTTCAAAATAGAATTGTTGGCATTATATTTATAATAATTATATTTTAGGTTACTTTCAAAGTCTAATGTAGTAATAGTAATATAGTGTTCATATCCTGTGAATACAAATTTTAATTTGATTATTAAGTTATTTTACTTTGTTATTATATTCGGTAAAACTTAAAAAAACACAAAAAATAATAATAATAATAATAATTCAAAATACATGTTGTTTAGGTAGTATGCAAGTTATAATGTGAAAAATTGGCATGCTTTCATTCAGAAAATGTTCACTCTAAAGAGTGTAAAGAATGTATAGGGTCGTTCTACTAACATTAATAAATGAATTACACATCAGAGCTACGTTTGAAAACTGTTCATTTCTAGTGTATTAACAAGGATTATGTACAAGGTTATAATATGTTTACTTCACTAGTTAGCCTATACATTCAAACCGATTACCTGCGAGCATATCTTGATTCGATTTAACGTCGACGTTTTGATAACTACCTAAAAACATTATATAGCACAATTAAAATATCTATATCTTTAAACATGTATATTCGCTAATTCATATTCAGATTAAAATCAAATAAATATATGGTTCTGTAAATAAATTATATAATATTATTTATATTTATCCAATACTTAAAAAAAGTATATAAATTAAAACTCAACAATGAAAAAAATTAGAAAATTAAGTAGAAAATTTGTTTAATTTTTTTAAAAAATTATAACAAATTATAACATTGCAATCAATTGTAAATTTTTACGTTGGGCAATTCAGATGATTTAAACGGTATCTGTATAAAGTAGACAGCACAGGAAAAAAAATGAGACGGCTTTCAAAGTATTCAATATGGTATCATTATGATGTCTTGAGATAATATTATGTATTTATGTTACCTATCATTTAATTAAAAACGGCATGGTAGTAAATTTATTATAATTTATTATATCACTAAGTTCTTAAAATTTGAAATATTTGTATTGCCACTTAAATAAATTTATAATTTAAAATAATATAAATTTTATTAAATTTAATTAAGTGGATCAAGTAATATTTTTAGAGAAAATACATTATGTATTTATGAGATAAAAATAAATGAATTGTAGAAAATTGTCAAGGACTTTATCTCCTAAAATTGTAATCCTCACAAACTCAAAAAGTATTATTAAAAACACAGTAATCCTTTAATATAAAATGATATAAAAATAAGAGTGATAAGTAAACTAAAAATGTTGAAGTGTCTGCTTTTATGTAAGCAAGTTTTTCTGAGCATATAACTAAGGATGTGAATGTGCTAAATACACCTGGTTAAATTTTAAGTGATGACACTTATTTTTATTGCAATTATAATCGCGTTATATAATCAACTCTAATGGGGGAAAAAAGTGATTTTTTTAAAATAATTTGAACATTCATTTCAAAAAAAAAAAAAAAAAATACATACTTATCGACGAAATTACAATCATTATTAAATTTAACGAACCATTGTTTAGAATAACGATATTTGAATGGTTATTTAGTGTTTTCGATTTTATTTAAACATATTACTGCAAAAACATTTATATGTACATATTAATAAATAGTTTCTATTATGTATAATTGGGTTTGTACCGTCGAGGGATTAATTCTACTAGTCTCAAGTGGGTTTCATCAAGATTTCGAAAACAATTTGTTTTTATCTCAGTTAATAATAGTATTGTATATTAATGTTGAACCATCTACATTCTATACAAGAACGAATGTGTATTGGTATATTCCGGAGGTACTCTGAAACGTCTGGAGTAATTTTAAAGAAGCTTAATACATGTATTAACACGTATATGACTTTTACAAAAATAACATTTAATTAAGATACCTCAGAACCCTTAGGACAAAGGCATAAAAGTGATATATAGTGTGAATAATCCCAAATGTATCCAAAACGATCGATATTACCAGTCGACTAGTGTCGAATGCAATCATGTTATGGTCGGTATAAATTGATTGGTGACAGTCCTCATGACGTTTAAAGTTAAACTCAGTTGGGTCAAAAAGAATGAATATAATTCTATTGAACATTTATATAAAACATTTTATTGCTTGCTAAGGTTGGGTTCACTCGATTTCTTTGGAGTGAAACTTCAAAAGAACCGGATGGGCCTCACTCTGCTGTACAGTAGGGGTGGAATAGACCTCGTACATTGGCTTATAAAAAAAAATTTTGTGGAACGATTTACAATTTGTTTTAGTTGCAATAATAATTATTTACATTGAATCTTGTATTAAGTTTTCAAAAGTTTTTGGACAGCCAAATTTTTTTTATCGATATTTCAAAAAAAAAAAAAAAAATTAGAAAAATTGAAAATTTCAATTGTCTATTAATAGGTCAAAAAATGTCAAAATACTTTGAAAACTTAACCATGCATAGAAAACGTCAATATGAAAAATTCTTGAAATTTTAAAATATTTGTAGATTTTTTTTTTTGAGTTAGAGCATTAGAAAAATGTATTTTGTATAAAATTGTTTTGCATAAAATTTCCTTTTTTTGTAAATTTTTTATCGTTATTTCGACGCTTTTAAAAAGTAGTCAAAATCATTGATTTTTATTGATTTTATACGATAGTACTATCTACATTCACTTTCCTATCAGCAAAAGTTGCTGTTTGAGGAAATCATTTTACTGCCCCAAAACATGTTGACAGACATAAAAAAAAAAATAAAAAAAATATATATCATTGTAAAACTAATAGATTCTATCACTCCGTTAAGAATTTAATATAGGGTTTTATTTGTAAAATTATTGTTAACTTTTATATTAAAGAAAATGAAACATTTTAATTAGAGTTTATGTATTTTACAATAAAAAAACTTTAAATTTATTTAAGTTAAGATGACAGTTATATAATTTATTAATGTATGAACTATTATGATTATTTTACTGTATCCTCACCTTTTTAATTAATTACTACAGATTTATAGTGAAAGCGGAAAGCAGAGAAGCGTGAAAATTGAAGGAATGCTGCCAACCAGCCCCTGGGTAGTTAACAAAAAAACTCCATATTCTTTGTTTAATATTGTTGTATATAAAAGTGTAATTATTATTGAATATCAATTAATTATAGACTTATATAGTCAATTATATTTCACTAGAATTATGGGGTTATAAATGTTAAACAAAACTGTTTGTGGTTGCAAATTTATGAGTTTTATATTATTCAAAATATATATTTATGTACTAAAAATACTACTTTTTAACTAATTCGTGTTGAAAATGCAATTCTAATATTGATATACCTAATTCGTTTTTTATTATTATTTTTCAAACTATTCATCTGAGGATCCACTAAACTATAATTTATTTTTACTAACGTATCATTAAACATGAAATTTGCAATAGTAAATAAGTCGACTAAATATTTTTAAATAAAAAATATAACACTACTAAATACAAAGTTTTTGTCGTTTGAAACACATAAATGTTTTTAAGGTTTTTAAATGTTTAAACTATAGTAATATTACAAAAATTCTACAATAATATCCTTTGAGTGATAAAAAAGTTAATAATATTGAAATCAATTTTATTATAGTTGATGAAGAGTAACTTATCTCAGTGTTTTTCAATAGAACTAACACGGAACATTGAAAAAAAATGTAGTAGTTATATTGTATACATAGATTATTATTTCATAAAATATAATTTATTTTATGAAATGGACAAATATGAGTATTTATGTTTGGAAAAAATGTCCTAGTCACGGCAAGAATAATTTCATTATGTAGAATGTAGATGTTAATGTTATAAATAATATGATCTCGATAAATTGCCTTAGCATCTAATTCATACGTGTCTACTTCAATTATATCATAAACTATTTTGAGTAAACATGTTATTAGGACTAATTTTGAAAAACTTTTACATTATATAATAATTTTAAGTTATAATATTTTGGTGAGGAAAAGACATATTATAATGGCTTTAATTTAATAAAGAATTTTCTTAGTATTATTTTAAGTATGTACTGAATTCAAGACAATTATTTTGTGTTTTATTTAATCTCAAAAACATTATTTAAAAGTGTTATGAAAGTTTGGTAAGAAAGGATTATGCATGAGGAAAGTTTTTTATAGAAATTATTCCTAAGTATATACACTTATATTTTCAAAGTTTGTTTAATGCTCAAAATTAAGTAAAAGGTTATGGGTATTGTAATGGCTTAATCATAATATGAACCATGGAAAGAAAAGGAATTAAATAATGTTAAAAACTATAAGTATA
The DNA here is from genome assembly GCA_025469195.1 of Chaitophorus viminalis. NCBI lineage: Eukaryota > Metazoa > Arthropoda > Insecta > Hemiptera > Aphididae > Chaitophorus > Chaitophorus viminalis. Next base: position 66,720 of record JAIPRK010000836.1, on the reverse strand, counting down.
ATTTAAAATACTCAGGATTTTTAATTTTTCATAAATAAATATGATTCTATGACTTTAGATGATTCAACGATAGTTAAATGATTTTCAAAATTAAAAATAAAATTTCTGTTAAAAAATACATTAATTTATAACAGGTGATAATTTCGTATTAAATAATTAATCAAGTTCAATTACTTTGACACATATAACACATCATGTATATGTAAGAGCATTGTGAACATGCAAATAGAATAAGGTTATCGTGAACTCGTAGTAAAAATTAGATGACATAATGTATATAAAGTAGGAAAACTGTTAATTATAGAATACTAGATTAAAGAACTTAGTTCTTGACTAGATACTTTGATTATATTATAGATTTATTTATATAGGTTGAATTACTTAAATAAAATATTATCATATAGATGTAATAACGTCAGTTTTTAGCGTTTAAATAATTTCATGTGATCTTCATGTGTGACCGTATCATTATCATAATTTGTTCATTGTTGAATACCTATATTGTAATGATTAATGATAAACGATTCATTTTAAACAGTCAAATAAATTAAGGGAAGGGGAGCAAATATAATGTATTATCTACTCAGTATTTGCATTTTCCTTTCGTTAATTTAATAAACTTTATTATGATTCCCCTAATAATGCTTTCTTATTCTCCTGTTGAGTTTTAAAACGTGATGAAAATATAGAAATTTTTGTTTTTATTTAATATGGTACTTATAACTAAAGGATGATCCAATTAAATTTATTTGAACATAATAGTCCGATAAAAAAACATGTTATGATTTTTTGTTTCGGTTAAGCTATATTTGTAAACATTTGGAAGCAACGAAATTATGTTATTCGAAAATGATTCAAAGTGAATGTATTTTCAAAAAAGATTCTTTGTGAACTCTGCTTCTAAGCAAGCAGAATATTATTGGTGCAAATATACTCGTATTTTTTAAAAATATAATTACAATTTTTTTTGTATTACTTGGTATTGGTTGTAATTCGTGAGAATGGCTATATTTTCCACAAATAGTACAGCAGTTAAATCAGAAAGTACATGCAATTTTAATGAAGTTTATGATAGTAATAATAATAATAATAATAATAATAATAATTATAATAATAATTTATCACAAAAAATGAAGCTCACAGAACATATTATAATGTTCATCGTTTTTGTTGACTTTATTTTAATTTATTTTATAATAGTTCAGTATTTTATTATTTTTTATATATCTATATTTTTATATATTCAGTATAATTTTTATACTGAAAGTATATTCCTATAGATAGGAAGAAAAAAGTAATCATTATTATTGCTTTTATTAATTTTTTTTAAAAAAAAAAAAAAAAAACAAATAAAAATGTTGAGATTGAAAATTGTAAAAAAGTAATAATTAATGGTTAATAAATTATCAGATTTTCCGTCCCAGGGACACGTTATTCAAATTCATCGACTGTACTGACACAAGAACTAGCGGAGGGTGTGCCATCCCCTGAACTAAAAACTTTCGCTGCACGTGAATCAAATACATTGTACATTTCGTAAAAGTGCAGATTCGAAACAAAGTAACGTTTTTATGGAGAAGGCTTTATGCGTATAAAATAAATGATGTTATAAATATATATATATATATTTATATAGGTAATATAATGGTACGGGGTTAACGATTTTCTTCGAACTTTCGACGGTTTAAATATCAGCTTTTACGCGTGTATTAACGGTCGGATTCGTAATTACGAGATTTATTCGATTTTGTTGAATATTTTATGTGTTACAGCAGATGCGCTATATCAAAGATGGTATTATTATCGCATTATTATTCAATTTTTGTCCAGTAACGTTTCGTGGTCGTCATAATGTTTGTATACTGCATTGTACTACTGTGCACTAGCTTTCCGTCTAAAGGAACGCTATCATATATTGTACAAATGTTATTATATTATTTTTACCGGAAAAAAATAAAACAATCTAGAGAAAATATCTAGACGTAGGTACCTATAACAATATAGGATAGAAAAAACAATTTCCTGTAGTGTTTTTTATTCTCACAGACTTCTGCGTTTTCCGTCTCCATGTCGTCACCGACTGCCATCCCTGAACAGTGATTGCGTATTCAACTGAAGCAGCGGTGTACAATTTAGTTCACAACTGCCTACCATCGTAGTGTCTTCGGTCGTTTTTATTGCATTATATTTATCTCCCGGGTCTCTTTGTCGAGTGTTCAAAAACCGATGGGCTATGGCCGTATAGCAATGAAACAGAACTATATACTGTATAATGTGTGTGTATGCGTGCGTGCGTGTGTGTGTGCGTGCGTGCGTGCGTGGGTGTGTGTGTGTGTGCGTGTGTGTGTGTGTGTGTGTGTGTGTGTGTGTGTATGTGGCGGCGCAAGAGCCTGCACACGGCCGCCACCCTGCACTATCGTCGTCGCCTCTGCCAGGAACGAAGTGAAGCAAGTTTTTCCCGTGCACCCTCCCGAAGTCTATCCCCTCCCACCCCCGCAAATATCGATCCACTGCTCCGGCTTTTGGAATTGTTTTACATTACAAACCGCCACCGCCACTCGATAAATATGTATATTATACGTAAAAACATACATATATTGTACGGATGTATATAATACGTGTACGGCGTATGTACATAATATAATAATGTGGTACATCATAAGCTGCATGTGCGACAAACGCGCGCGCGATGTATATATTTACGAGGAAAACATTGACGGGGGTGGTACCTGTCTATGCAGCGACGATGACGAGAAAATCAGGGTGTTGTTTTTTTACGGCGGGAACGCGAGCGGATGCACTGGCCCGACATGCCGTAACATAAGTGTTTGAATACTTGATTTTTTACATTTATTTCCCATCCCGACCGTAATCAACCACACGTGCCGTATTATGTACTTACGGTGACGCGCGTTATATTAATATTATAAATTACGTGTAGACGTGTAGTATACATAAACGAGGGGTTTGTATAACACCGCCGCCGTCGTAATATATCCCTCGTTAGTATACATATAGGTTTGACCTCGATCTGCTTTGATTGGATTTCCATTACGTAACTTCTCGTCGACCCAGCGCATCATTTATCTAATTGTTATTGTTTTTCAAGGTTGATAACTATTTTGTCGTCATGGCTATTCACAGCATCATCAGCATCAATATCATTATCATCATTATCATCAACATCGTTGTCTTCGTCGTAGTTGTTATCGCGTACAATATCGTTAGTTGATGCCAATGAAAAATTAAACACGATTAGCGGTTACACGATGGTGCGGTAAATATTCTAGTAAGCTTCCTTGAGTGGCGTGCCGAAGCGGCCGCGTTAATATCAGTGTGTGCGGCGTCACCCGGACCAGAGCAACAAGTGTGAGAAAACCGTTACACGCAGTCGGGACATTGCTGTATTATATAGTAAACTTATGTGGAAAGACGAAACCTTTTTTCTTTTCCCATTCCCATACATATTTTACAATTATTAAAGAACAGGTAGTTTTATTTCAGTGGCCACTATCACTCGGACAATTTAAAATGTATACCATACAGCAGATAAATATATATTATATGAAACGTAATGCTGTTATGTTATAACCACTATTATGATACGATTAATAATGATAGTGCAAACATTTTTAGTTTTGGATTTTCATACTTAAATTGGGTAAACATATTTTATGATTTAATATATTTTCGCAATATTATTAATACGTCACGCGGTTTCTGAAGTGCAGAAATATATTCAATATATTCATACTAATACAAATAAATCAACATATATAAGTAGATGTTATAATATAATATTATGCAGGTTAAAAATAATGGATTTTTATTTTTTTATATTTAGTTTATGAATGTTGTCAACCTATTTGTTTATCAAATTTTGTTTTATGTTGTATACGCAAAGTATAATTATATAATCGATAAATTATTACACCAAAAGATTTTTATCGTGTTCGTGTTAATATTTAATGTAATTATTTATCATAGTATTCAAACTGTTTGATTAGGGAGTTTAAGTATAGGTTTAATTTTTATGTAAAATTAAATTAATAATCAAGTTAATAAAAGGTAGCTTATTTCGGTTGAAGCGTACAATATGTGTGTTTAGGACTGGTGAATTTAATTTAAATAAATATCCAATCAATGAAATATACAAATAAAAGTCTACTTAAATTTCTGAACAGTGCAGTTTTCTGGAATAAAACACATTTATCGAAAATAATATTTAACGAGATATATAAAAAAAAAAATAAGTATTTACACCCTCGATCTTGGATTATACAATGATCTGAATGTACTAGATATCTATGCTTAAATTAAAAGTATAAATAAAAAAGATTATTTAACTATTAATTATTATTATAAATTAGTATGGACGTTTTATAGATCTTTTACAAATGATGAACACTATCTATTTATTGGTCATTCCTAATATCGGTTCATTTCAATAGTAAATTTGAAACAAAATACCCTTGGATAACAAATATTTTATCATGATGGCGGTTATTTTACTTAATCGAATTTATAGAGTGAAATACTGTTGTTATATAAAGTACTCCCTCGCAATTATAATCATTAAATGGAACTTAACGATTATGTATTTGTGTATTAGTATACTCACACACTAAAATGTATAAAGTATATTACATCTAATTTTGCCGCCTAGAAAGATCTGAATTTATAATGATATACTTTGTACGTTTTGGATTTTATTAGAAATAAGTATACTAAAGTTATTAATTCTATATTAAGGCATAACCTACGTACCTATCAAATCAACTACATACATTAACACAGAAAAGTATATTCAAACATAATAAAATGCAAATTATATCATTTTTAAGTGCAGATAATCATATTACTATCTTTTCAGCAATTATAATATGATTAAGATCATAATATATTAGGTCATGTACGTTCATTTAACAAAGTTTTGATGAATGACAATGAGTTGTCAAAAAATTCATTTAGTCATTTGGTCACTAATATTTTATGTGCTTATTATTATTATTGTAAGAGTATATAAAATTTCTTGGAAAACGGTACACACATAAAATGAGTCATATTCAAAATATGAGTCATTTATTATGACATGTTATTCTGAGCAATATTTGCCATTTTACATTAAAATACAATTTAATTAAATAATTTTGATTTGAAAAAAAAGAAGATAAAAATTCATGGGCACTGTAAATTTATATTGGAACATTTAGAACATTGGAACCCACGTTGAAATGTTATGAAAATGTTTATTATTAAGTTAATTAATAACCAAGTTATATTTATTACTTATACATTTCCATCAAATACCTTGATATAAACAAGATTTCAGGTTCATATCATCTGATTGAAATTTTAAATGCATACCTATGTATGAAGAGTTTTATCAACTAATTTTTTGTGAAATTTAATGAAATGAAGAAAATACGAATAAATGTAGATAGTACACTGAAAATTACCTAATATGTACGTGTTAAGTTGAATTATATATATTATTTACATTTGTTGAAAAGTGCACTTTGTTTTTCCCGAGTACTTAATGAAATAAAATAATTTTATTATTTACTTTAGGTAGGTACTAATTATATTTGTGTATTACATGTTAATGTGAAATAATCAATGAAAAATCAACTACTCAATATTTTATATTTACTGATAGGGAGCTTTTTTAGCTTTCCTGGTATCTATAATAATATTTAAATAATGTACATGTAAACAATATTATATAATAGTGACGACATTATATATTGAAAATCAGATACATGCCTCTATTTGAAATTAAAGTAATATATGTTTGTAATTTATAGTTGAATTATACTGTTAAACCAGTACCTAAATATAAAACTTGATTCACAAAAGTTAGTTAATTTCAATAAACAGTTAATCTTTATAATTTATTTTTAATAAAGGATATTCATAAATTTCGAATTTATCAAAAGTTTAAGAACAATCAAAAATTAAGCTTATTCAAAATTTGAATCAGGGTTGCTAGCGATGTAATAAAAATATGGAAATGGAATAAAATATTTTTACGAGGACATAAAATCTATATACAATGTACATAGATGTATTATCATTAGGTTGAAATTATTTATAATTTTTTTTTTAAATGTTTATTAATAATTCAAGTGTAAAACATTTGTTTACTGACTTGCACAAGGTTCGAACTTAGTATATCCTTGGCCGAAGATCAAGGCAATAAAATACGATAATTTTAGGTTTAGGTATTTTATTATTTTTTTCTTATTACCATCAATTTAAAAAAATAAATAAAAAAAAATCATGTTCAACTATTTTGACTAAAAAATTGTTTAAATCGTTTTTGAAAGTGTAAAAAGTTTAAATCAAAATGAATAAAAACTTATATTTACTGTAGATGTAAACGTCTTTAACCACTCAGAGTACTATGGTATATTGCTGAAGAATTTTAAGTATTGGTTTTTAATTTTTATGGGTAACAATTTTCATGTTATGGGTATACTTAAGTTGTGTGTAGCACGATTACACGATTATAAACTTTTTCTTGTCATTGAGTTTTTTCATATTTATTTTACGCTCAAGTGTACAAAAAATAAAATAAAATGGATGTGAATCATTGTAGCGAATAATTTTAATGTAATACTACCTATCAGACTAACCTAAAGCCAAAGTATAAAAATTTTTTTTACTCCACATGTGGGTTTCTTATAATGTAGTTAATAATGCAGGTCAATCAGATCATGTAAATAATATTAAGTAAAATGATAACCACATTAGGAAAAACAAATAAGTAGCTGATTAAATATTGAAGTTTATTAGGTATTCTATACAATAATTTTATTTTTTTTTTTTGGTTACATTAAATAGTTACAGTTTTTGTATTATGAATGGGAATATTTTATTTAAAATGTTCTGTGTTAAGATCGATAATGTGATAATTTCCCAAATATAAGAAAAATATTTTCCTATCTCAAATACTAATGATATATGTACTGGAAAAATAAAACTGAAAATATTTACTAAAAACTGTACCTTATCATGATTATTTTATTCACTGTATGTATGCATGGATAATATTGTTACTGGGATTATGATTCACATGATTGTTCAATAACCAAGTTTTTAAAACTTTTTTTAATTAAAATTTGTAAACATAAATATTTTAGGATTTTCAATTTTAATGAACATGTAATATGTAAACTTCTTAATGAACATGAAATATTGATTTATGTAAAAAAAAGTTGTTAGTTTTGTATACATTAATTCTTAACTTATACCAAATTTGAATAATTATAACAATATAGACATAAAATAAAGCATATCAACAATTTAAAATAATTATCCGATTTATGCCCATCACTTAATATATAGCCCAAAAAATTTGCAATCGAATATAATATTTAATTCAAATGTTTATATTTCACAAGAGAAAAAAATATATATTAACAATGGTGAAATTTTAACGAAATCTTGATTATATTTGATAGAATTTGTATACTGTTTCTAATTGTTTAGACACTAACTTTCGTTACCTGGTGTCTAATTTGCTAGTAATATAAACTATGAATACAAATAACACCAGGTTGAAGGTTGTAATTAATCAAAATACACAGTAGTATAGTAGTGATTATGAAACGAAACTACTGATAAAATTAGAGGTTCATAACTTCAGCGATCCCGACTAGGTGGCTTTTCCATCTTTTCAATATTTAACCTCATTAACCCCTTTAAGTGTTAAGTTATAAAAATCTTTTCTTAATGGGTGTGTAAATCGTGAAATGAAAATACTGACTATATTTTATACTCATACAACTTCAGTGGTTCCGGTTAGGAGATCTTTTCAATTTTTACACTTTTTAACCCTTTTACCTCTTTGAATTTTGAAAAATCATTTATTAGCGTCATTTTAATATAATATATAATAGCTATCTGTATGCCAAATTTCAGCCGATCCGTCCAGCGGTTCCGGTTAAGCGATGATGAATCAGTCTGTCAGTAAAGACATGTTATTTTATATAGATAATTAATCATGGAAGTCTACCTTATATTTTGATATCTACCTTCATTTTAAATTTAGTTTGTAATTTTAAATATGCTTGAAATACTTGAAAAAAATAAAACAGTATCTTACGGTAAATTGTTCATGAATATTCAAAACTTAAATTATGATTATATTTATGAACTAAATGGGTTGCACATTTTAAGTACCTAATCATAATTTGTACCTATTACTTAATATGAAGAATAATAATTCTTATAAATTTATCTAACAATTTGTTATGCCATTAGCATATAAATCACCACTATCGTATCAAAACACGTTTTATATGCCGGTACAATACTAAAACACAAATTATATTAGCTATAAAGTATAAATAGAGGCTTCTTAATATTTTTTAAGTGAATATCACGTAATAAATATTATGTAATACAGTACCGTAGCGGATGGATAAATCGAATAAATTTACATTTTAAAAATTCTATTTTAAATCCTATAACCATAAAATAAAAATTTATATTAATTATAAGAAATCAACATCGATTTTTGATGCATTATTAAATTGAATTCCCAGAATTTCGTTTTACAACTTGTTGGTATTTTAGTTTATTAGCTGGTATTAATATAGTGGATTTTTTTTTTTTATATTCAAGTTTCAGTTTTAAACAAAATGATAATGGTAATAACGATAGTATTTTCGTTGTTGGTTTTAACTATTACGTGCGCAACACTGCAACAGGTATACGCGAAAACGGAATACCGTACATTTTCTTTATCGTAACATTTTCAATAAAAAAAAGAAAATCAATTTAATTTAATTAAATAAAATGATATTACTCACGAGAAAATTAAACAAATTAATATTTACAACAATTAAAGAATGATTGTGTACCTATTCACCTATCATTATTATTTACTATGTTTATACTATTTTGAATTGTGAATATTTGAATGACATTACCTAAATTTTTACCTATTATGAGAATTATTTCTTTGGATAAATATATATTGTATATAATATTAGGAATATTGTTTTAAATTCTAGTGTTGGCTTAGGTTATCAGTCGAAATGAAAACCTTTAGATATATAGATTATTGGTTCACTTGTATTATTTCAAGCAAATTTAGGTTATTTGTTTTTTCCGTAAGAATATTTGTTTCGGACAACCGTGGTACACTACCATGTGTAAAACAAACATATCTATTAATTATTTGTTCCTTAGCTATATTAGATGATCATATATTAATAATAATAATAATAATAATAACAATGTCCGAAGCAGCGCATTAAATAGCGCGTAACTGAAATATGTAGGTAATGCGTTTAGACTTAAAATTCAATTTCATTGAAAAACTGAATAAAAAAAATTCTATATTACATTAGCGACTCGTGGACGATCGCGAGAAGTACATCTATTTGAAGCGTCATCGGTGAAGCGTTTTAACGGAGCAGCAAACGAGCGATTTCAGATGCAGTTGGATTGTGCGAACATAATATCTGTATGCAATGACGTTTATTTTACGTAATATACGTAATTTAAATGTACAACTGAAACTGTTGGTAAATTTAGTAGTTTTAAAGTTATATAAACAAAATGACCAATACGTGCACTATAAATATCGGTGCTGAAGACACGCATTTTATATTTTTTTATATATACATAGACATTACATAGACGTGTAATGTTATATGCGCGCAATGTATCGTCGTATAGCAGTTTCGCGCGATTTAAAATTCAAGAAACGCGTTATGTGTTCGACATTTTTAGAAAAAAAAAAAAAAAAAAAAAAAAACGAAAAACGAAAAATAAAGAGAAAAACGTTCGAACGGAATATTCGTTTACGGGGAAAAAAGATGTTGGTTTCGTGTGGGACGTGATAGTTGAATAGCTCGCAGGAAACATTCACCGAACATAATAATAATAATAACAATAATAATAATAATAATAATAGTAAAAGTATATTATACAATAATGCGTAATGTGACGGCGTAATGATGACTCACCGAGTATGAGCGGCCTGATCGGAGGAACCTCATCGTTGTACCTGGTGTACGGTGGCAACGGTGGCTGTTGGTGCGGATGGTGCGACGGCACGAACGGTGGCGGCGGCGGCGGCGGAAGCGGTTCCTGCGGCACATACATGGGACGCGGGTTGTAGATGACCGGCAACATCCTGTCCCTGGGATCGGTGATCAGCGGTGGATCGTAATAGTCTATGGTGTCGGGACTACCTTCCTCACCACCGTATCCACCGTCATCGTCGCCGTCACCTTTACCACCACCGTCGTCGTAATTGTAGTCGAAGTTGCCGTTGTGATCAAGATCGTTGTCCCTGTCGCTACCGCCTCCATCAACACCGCCTCCTCTTTCTTCCCCTCCTCCATCACCACCACCTCCGCCGACTCCTCTTCCTCCACCACCACCACCACCACCGTGTTGACGTTTGTCCACGTGCCGTTTGGCCACGACCATCCGTTTGTCGCCGTTACAGCCGAACGCCGCGGCCGTCAGCAGACATTTCCTAGAGTCCTTGTACTGATGGCTCTCCAGGTTATGGCCACCGGATCGGTCGCCGCGCACCGGTGCCGGGTGTCCGGCGAACAGGGCCACGACGCCCAGCGCAAGCAGACCGCCGCCCAACTGGATCCGCCGTTTCAGCAGCATTGCGCAATGGATGACGGCTACGACGATGATGTTGACGAGGACGGGCCTGTCGGCACGAGGACCACGAGGACGTCGACGGTGGGGACCGGATACCACGCAGGCGACCGCGGGCAGATGCCGCGCGGTGGCTGCGGCCAACACGGCGGCTGGTACCGCTTGATGCGAAAACGTGCTGCACGCCGGATGGCGTCCCGGAGACTTGTCGCGGCGCGCGGCGAAGCACGACGGTTACGCGGCTCGCGGGACTGACGACTGTTGGCTGCCTTTGCCGTTGCCGCTGTACCGCCGCTACCGCCGCCACCGCCGCCGCCGCCGCCGCCGCCGCCGCTGTCGCCGTGTGGTGGTGATTTCGCGGTTGTAGTCGGGGCGCGCGATCACTCGTTACCGCGGTCCGGCGTCGATGTCGTCGTCGTTGTCGTCGTGGCGCGACCGGCAGCGAAACGTGTATAGTCCCCGCGGTGCGCTCTGTCACCGATCACTTCACGCGTCCTCCACCGCGTTCCGATGACCAAAAACAAGCGGTCCAGCAACTGAAAGAGTCGGTGAGTGTTCGAGTGTGTTCAGTGTTCGAGTGACCGTGTGTTCGAGAGTGTATTGTTCGAATGAGTGTGTGTTCGAATGAGTGTGTGTTCGAATGAGTGAGTGTTCGAATGAGTGAGTGTTCGAGAATGAGCAGCTGAGAGTGGAGTGATCAGCGGGAAAATTTAAATATGTACGTAACACCCACCACCCGGTTTCAACAGATGTCCTCCGGAGCGCTCGCGGTCGTTGGCATGACGCGTCTGCCGGGGTGTTTGGAATGTGTCGGACTGAAGGGGCTCCGTGCGTGCGTTACCCCGTGTTGCCGGCAGGCCGCTGGCCTACACACCCACGCACCCTACTCGTATGCGACATCCCTTAAATTGCCCGGCTCTGATGTGCGCGCGCAGCGCACGGGGGGTGAGGAAATGGGTCATCCGTGCGTGGGAAATATGTATATATACGTGTATTTTTTTTTTCTTTTCTCTTTTTCACTCACCTCCTCCATCCCTCCCGCACGTTCCCTTTCACGATTCCTTCGCACCCTCTTCCCGTCCATTTTCCTCGACGCACCCACACCCCCTCACCATCTTTCTCGCGTTCTGTCTCACTCGAACCGTTGTTTCGTTCCCCAGTCACGGATACGCGAATACAGCGACGGATGGTCGGGACGGGCGACAAACTCTGCATTAGGCCCGACAAATAAAGTCCGTGGGTGTAACGTGACGACACTGTTATAATCACCGGGGTTAATTAAAGTTAATTAACAAACTAGGGTTGATTGGATTTATATCGAATGGACCGTCTCGAAATTCACATAGTATCTAAAATGCCTTTATTTACTCAATGGCCATGCGTGTGAAACAACAAGAACCCATGTCATGTACATAATATTTTTAATTTTTTAACGACTGTTCTATTGTTATTTTTTTTAATTTTAACGCCTTACGTATGGTTTTGATGCAACAAACATGTACAATTTACGTCAACTTATAAATTATAATTATGTTGTAGCTAAAAATAAGTATACTTTATTCGTTCTATAAATACATCACAATTATACAATACATTATAATCAAAAAATGTAAATATTTTAAAACTGTATTTATTGTTGTTAAATATTTCTTAGGGTGTTTAAGCTTCCAGTTATGGTTCTCAGCTGAATAATTTTATTTATGGTATACTTAAAGATAATTTAATTACATCTATAATAATCCTATTAACTCTGGGGATTAAATTAAAGATAAAAGATCAAACTAAATTTTAATCCAAATGTGGATTACTATAATGAAATTAATTAAATAACTGCGTCTTAAATACCATTATCCTATATCAATTAATTCATATTTTTGCTATACACAATCTTATTATATTATATCAATTCAAAGAATTACTTTTTACTGGATTAAAAAAAAAAAAATTATAAACTGATTTATGGTCTTGGTTGTAAGTATTTTCGTATATATATATATGTATATTTATAAGTCACATAAATTATTGTAGATGAAAAAAAGAATTAACATCGAGAGTTAGCCAAGTTATAACTTTTTTGATTCTCAATTTGTATATTAAACTAACCACATTAATTACTGTTCTCCTTCTTCGGCTTACCATTACATTCAGAAATTCAGAACATCCACCGCCATTACAAGGTCTCTCCGTCTATTTCTTTGATATGTCATTTTAACGACTTTCGTCCAACCTATCAATGCTGAATCGTTGGTAAATATACATGGTTTTGTGTTATATGGTGGAGGAGGGAGATCGGATAGTTTTATTTATTTTGTTGGCTAGTTAATTTTGAATTAACTGGATAACTGTTCAAATCACCTAACCGTTTTCTCCCAATAAAATAGGAGTACATTTTGGTTATTATATATTGCCTCTTTGTGTCTGATACATTTCATACTTATATGTATGTCTTTAGGTTAATATTAGGTTCGTGTATTTTTCATTGTACATTTTTGTCAAACGTGATAAGTATTCTACAATTTTGTCTCCTCATATCAGTGATCAAGTTTCACAAGCATCTCAAGTAACTATATAGTATTATCTATTATTTGTATTTTTTTTTGTGCCCACGAATGCCGTCTCGTTTATTAGGATCCATGTTTATGGCCAATTACTTGACTCTCTGGTTTTATTGATAAATACAATTGAATTGTAACTGTTACTTTATTTTCTTATTTTCATAATGGTTTTTTGCTTTTTAATGTTTAAATATTATTTTTTCTCATGATATTCATATTTGTTTGCATTTTCAATCACAGGTGATGAATTTTGCAGTGCCTTAAATTTAAAATTATTTAAATAAGCTATTAAACTCTCAGATATATTAATGACTTGTTCAATATAATTTTATATAAATTCATACCAAAATTTTCCATTGCACGTCTAATCACTATATCTTTTGTCATTTGAAATATCGGGTTAGTACACGGTGCACTAGATAACGGAAGCGCAATTTTCGATACTTTGCTACTAACCTACTGATTAGGTCTATCCAATAAATAAAAACTTGGGTCTCAGAGTTTGGGACACTCATACCACTATTAGTCCTGAGAATACATTAATGATAAACCAACTCCAATAAACACTTACAAAAATCGAAAATTTAATTTGTATATAAATAATTCAAAATAAGTCAAAATACTTCGAAAACGTTACCATGTATAGAGAATGCCAATATAAATATTTGGTGAAAATTTCAAGTTGTTACGGTTTTTCGTTTTTGAGTTAGAGCAAATTTCAAAAACATGATGTAGGTGAGAAGAAATAAAATAAATATGTTACCTACACAGTATAAATACTCTTTATAATACGTGTAATGAAATGTCTTCAATAATCAATGATTTTATTAAGTATATTTTATACTGCAATCAATACTAAACAATAATTTATGGATTATTTTCAAAATAGTTTCTTATAAAATATACAAGCGAAATGGTGGTTAATCAATTGTACATTGAATAAATTTAAAACTAACCAAATACTGATAATAATAGTTACCTAAATATATGTATAATTTACTTAAAATTCTTCGAACTATTACTAAAAATATATCATATATTATTTAGTGAATAATATCAAACTTAAGACATTATAAATATTTAGTTTCCATTTCTAACATAACAAATAAAGAAAATATTATGCTTTTAGTTATTGTATTTTATTATATAAATTTCATACACGCAATAATGTAAAAAAAAAATTATAATGACTATTATAATAATCAGAGAACCAAAAAAAAAAATCAAAAAGGTTTTAATTTATAAATTATTAACCATATTCATATAGCAATAACAAAATAGTTCGAATTATAACTGCACTGTTAATAAACAATTAAGATAACAATTAATTTTTAGATTTTAAAGCTTTTGAGTAGCAATGCTTAAGTTATAAATAGAAAAAAGTCGGAAGCATGATAAACGCTAAATAATAAAATAAAAATAATACTTTATACCTACTATTTAGAGTTACTGTTATACGTCATATATTTATATATGTAGTGATTTACAAAGTATCGCAACCTTGAAAACGGAACGTCGAAAAGACAAACAAAATGTTTCCAAAAAAAAATATTTTTATAATAAAGTTATTCTAAAAATAACTACACTATCAATTATTTATAGTTATTTATTAAAGGCCGTTAGGTTAAAAATTTACTCTTACATTTATTTAAGTTATTTTTACTAAACATATAATAAGCATCCATCGAATTAGTTGACCAATGATTTTTTATACAATGTTAAAAATATCATACTTATTGTGATTAGATTATCTTAAAATTATATTACAAATTTAAATTAAATTAATAAAAGTGAAAATAATATGATAAATACATAATTATTTATTCAAAGTTAATATAAATTTTTTAAAAAATATCGTTATACAATAATATAACCTTCCTTAAATAGGTTTGTAAAAAATGTCGTAATTATTACCATATAGAAAAATAATAAGTGTTAACATTAGCTTCGAAAATAGATACTTTAATAAAAATTCTTAGTTCATCATTTTATATCATAAATAAAATTATTCGATATTATTTATTTATTACTTTAAGAACTTGTATCATTAGGGAGAGTGTATCGATATGAACGTACAACCAATATTTTTTATGAACAACAATAAATTGAAACTATATTTTTAATTGTTATTTTAATCGATATATTTACAAAAAATCTAAAAATTTTCTTGCTGCTAAACTATTTATTACGATGATAATCGAAGAGGAATCATTATCATTAAATTTAATAACATACTCTTAGTATTAAGAGTGAGAATACATTTTTTTTCAATAAAGCTGATAAAATAAAATACTCACCCATAAAGTTTTTGGGTTTCCGTAATGTTATTATTTTATAACATATTCTATTTAGACATTACGATATATGTGTAAGTTTATTATACAAAGTTAGTAAATTGTCGTAAAAATGCACATACAGTATACATTATACACTAAATATTTTCAAAAATATTTATTATAAATATATATAACTATCTAACGTTACTTGGCATTGCCTGGACTTTAATTTGCTAGTAATATAAATTATGAAGGCTAAAAACGTCAGGTTGAAAGTTATAATTAATCAAGATACGCTATAGTATAGAAGTTATTCTTTACATAGCTTAAAATGAAACGAAAATAATATATAGATATAGATAAAATACGGAATTATTTAAATGTTGTTACCTAGGTAAAAAATATGTCCAAGACGGCGCATTGATTATGCAAAATTAGTACATAACTGTCTTGAGTACGAAATAATTTTTATGAGCATTTCAATAATTTTATTATAATATAATGATGTATGAACTATGAACATCACCTATTATATTATGCTATAATATTCTTTAGTTTGTACTATACTTTTTATCTAGTAGTATTATGTGCATAATGTATATATGTAGTTATAAAAATAATAAAATATTTTATTTTTAAGACTCTGTACCCAAAAAAGTTTTTACAGGACAGAAAAAAAAAACAAAATATTACTATGTAAAACTAATAGCATACAGTCCTCAATTCTTACCAAACCTAAAATGTTAAATAACATTGCATGTATTTTCATCAACATAAGTTCTTATTATCATGTAATTAAATGCAATATGTATCACGTGCTACACGTCTAAACGTATAGAATGAATCTAAAGATAATAATATGTAAATTCGAGTAGCTTTTATGATTTGGTATTATTCTACAGGAAACTTCATACCACGTTTAGCGACTACATATACATTTTGTCAATAAAGAAGTCTAATTTTGGAGTCAATGGTATTGCTTATTATAGAATATTGACCAATATAGATAAACTATAAATAATATAATTTTTTATATAGGTTCTATAATTGCTAAAGGGAAATTGTAACAAAAAAAGGGGAAAGTAAAGGAGTATATTTAAAACTTGGTATTTTTAAAAATAACGAAATTTAAAATATATAAAACGTCAAAATTGAATCATCTTCTGGATGGATCACTAATATAGATTATATCGATTAATGATATAACAATCGTTTTTGTTGGTGCTTTGAAGTGTGTAACAAAATTAGTAATTATTTTTACATTAATAGTGCGGTTACATACTATAGATTCGTTTTAGTGAAATACACAAAGATATGTAGTATGTCATACCTCGTTTACACCATCACCTTAATATCATATCCTAGAAGTGACGAAGGACAAACAATGGTTTCCCTGTACCCGAACGCCTCTAACTTTGGGCATTAATTGAAAATCAACCAGAGTATATATTATCATGGGTACCGTATAAGCAATGGATTAATTAATATGAAGGGATAAATGTAAATTAACGGCCGTAAGCATGAGAATATTATATCGTCATTCATTGGCATCACACACAAACACACATCTCAGATGATTTCATCAGAAATCTCTATAAAGCCCTCTCTAGTTACAGTATTTTAGTTCACGTCTATCACTTCAAAATTCAGAACAAAACTTATATATATTATAATATGTTAATATTTTGTAATTTTTGTACAACGCATGCGTCTCAATCATCGAATGTTTATTAATTTTTATTCAATATATTATGTAATTGTTTATTCATTCAGGATTAATATAATTATATTATAGGTATCTATAAATTTGTCGGTTACTTCAACTGACCAGTCTTCGTATCGGAAAACCGTAAATTTTTAAATAATGTAATTTGTGTATTCATAATATATTTTCTAAAATAAAGTATTATTATTGATACCACGGCTTTCAAAGCAAAATGCATCTTTTTTAGATGATCTTACTAATCAAAAATAGTACATAATTTTTTTCACGTAACAGATATTTAAAGGGTCATACTTTCATATGCCTTTACAATGTTTTTATAATTAGAAAGTTTTTACCACGAAAAAAAAATGTTCGCATATTTGCATATGATTTAAAAATATAGCTGTTCAACGTATCAACTAGATATGATTTCCTATCAAAAACTTCCCATGATTGTGATGATCAGAACAAATCCTTTTAATCTGATTTATGTAAATAGATCAAAAATTGTAAAAATAAAACACACGTTATTGTAAAATCAATACATTTTTTATTTTACTAAAAATTTTTAAAAAAATGAACTATTAACAAATATTTAGTTATCTTTTAATTTTTTATTTTTTATTATTAAATCATTTTATTTACACTTACTCCATTTATTCCATTATTTATTCTACTGATTGATTAGTTTTTAATTTAATAATATTAATATTAAAATGTAGTTTAATTTTAAATTCTGTTTTATTTAGGTCGATTTGATGATTTTTATTAAAATTAATTTAAAATTTTAATTACTATAAAATAATAATATGAAATGCAATTTTATTTTAAGAAATGTTTTAATTATATAGCATTGATTGATACAATTTAGTTCATGCAGACATAGTAAAATGTATTTTGATTATATATGCAAAGTTCAAACTTAAAAAGAAAGAAGATCAGTTTTCTAAACTTAAAATTGTAATTATTAATTAATTTTGCACAACCATTTATGGTGATGGAAGAATAAGTTTTTTCGAATAACTATTGTTTCTTCGAAAAAACATATTATAATATTTTCATTTATTTTACTTGAGTGATCTTGTAGTCTCATAAATTAGGACATTTAAATCAAATTCAATGGTTTTTTAAAATCTTCATTATATATTTTTAATTAAATTGTAATTATTGAATTTAATGCTGCTTGATGTAAAAACAAATATATAGATCAAAATACAGATCAATAAATTATAAGGTAATATCTAATACTTATACATCAAAATCATTTATTATAACGTATAACATAGCCTAGCGGCATAAGGCGGCTGTGCGTAATCATACGGTCATCGGTTCGAATCCGGGCGGCACAGCTGTCCGGTGAGAAAATGTTGCTACACCCCCTCCCAAACTAAACATGTAATTGAGTCTTCATAAAAAAATAATCGTTCAGATATATTGGCCATGATGCCCAAATCTCCCAAACAATAAAAAAAAAAAAACTTATAACTAATTCATCTTTTCTTAAAATGAGACTTCAATGCACGAAAATAATTATTATTTTTAAACATAATATACTCCATGGTATCATAATTTTTCGTTTCCGTTCTCGTATTTATTTTTTTATCGTTTATTTCATGTTTATTCGTATAATTTAAGAATAATAATTATTGTACGTTGCGTGTCTAGTCTACATATTCAGTATACGGCATCCCTTTATTCAAAGACCGCCTCAAGCAGTCTCAATAAATAAGTTCGTATCAACTTTATTAAAATGTGGGGAATAAATAATCAAAATATTCAAAATTAACATAACCCATGTAATAATGTGACTAAAAATCAAATTTAAAATAACAAAAATTTGAAATTCTCATTGACTGTAGATTCAAATGATGGTTTTATTATGTAAAAATATAAACAAGACCATCAATCTCCTCATATTTTCTTACAGATTACTTTAATTCAATTAACAATGATTGTATAGTACTTACTACGTAGTACTTTTTTATTTTTGTATAGTATTATATAAACTATATAATGCCGAAAACCTATCATCGGGACGTCATATTAATAATCCACGTTGCATACTATAAAGTTCTCCAACATGCTGTGTCAACTAAAAAGTACAAAGTTCTTGCAATCCTGTTCCTTCTGGCCTCATCTATTGTCCAACTTCATCATCTAAAAATCCAAATATCTTAAATGTTTTTGTTGCCAAGATTCCCAAAAACTTAAGCTGCAACACCCAAAACCACCTTGAACTAAATAACAAACACTCTTCAATTTTGTTCTTTAATTGCTTCTCCTCTGACATATCATAAGTCACCTAATATATTTAATCCCATTATCGATAAAACAAATTTTATGATCTTGTTAACCAATAAATATATTTAAAATTAAAACTAAAATAAACGATGATATCGATCTTGTTGTAGATGATCTTACATGACTTATTCAATTTGCGGAATATTCTTATTCTATCTTAACCATTTTATTCCAGATTATACGTTCTTAGTAGATATTATCGTATAAAAATTTATAAAGGTTAATGAAAATACAACAAGTTAGATTGTCTATACTTAGAATAGAAGTACAAAATAAATTTAGTAATATTTTAAGTACGACAAATTATAATTATATCCGTCCTTATTCAATAGAAATCAATATTAAAGAGTCGCTATAGGTTTATATTATAAGTAATTCAGACAGTTCTTAATTGTTTGTGCTTTAAATTTAAAAATAGTAAAAATCTTATTTTCATACTTTTTCGTATTTAAATCCATACGTATTACATTTTACTACCTACTGAAAAATCATTATCTACATAGGACAGATTGAATAGAATGTCCAGGTTGTTTTGTACATCATAATGTAAGCCTGTGACGATTCTTCAAGATTCACTCATGAGTTGGGAAGAAGGCTCAAAAATTAGGTATTTTTCTGTAATCAAAATAAAATATGCTATAAATGAATGATTGTGTACGTTGCTGCATATTTATAATTTTAAATAGTTATAACCCGGGTTGAGATTTTATAGCATTTAAAATTGATTGCACTATTATATAAATTTGTATTATATAACCATAAGATTACTAAAAATGCCCTAAAAATATACGAAATATATCATAAAAAAATATATATATTTCAATTTATAATACAACCCTAGATATCTTTAAAAGTGTATAAAAAAACAATAAAATATGAAAAAAACAACATTATTTTTTTTAATAAATTATTATGGTGTACATCATATCCGTAAATAAAAAAAATCTCACCAAAATAAGCAGTTAACATGTAACAAGCATCCATGTAGTCAGCCGATTTCTTTAATTTTAAAATTAGAAAAAAAATCGGAAACACATTTATTGAAATAAATATGATCCATTTTTATTAAAAATCTATTTTGTTGGTATGACAACTGATGAAATAATCAAAACTTGTCAAAAAAAGGCTATGTACAGTCATAACCCGATATATCTATGCCCAAAATTACAAAAGATCAATTGAATGTACATACATTAAATTTGATTATTATTGCCTATGCATTGTTTTATATTTAAATATTTTTTAAATACAATGTATTCAGCATTATACAGTATAACATCACGTAATGTGAAATAATAAAATGATTCATAATCTTTTTTTATCATATTATAATTGAAAATAATGTACAAATCTATTGATAAAAAATAAATATTAATTTCTAATATTATTTAAATAACAATAATTGAGTATCAAATAAATATTTATTCATTTATAATTTTAATGAATAGAAACTGTATTACAATATTATGTAAAATGTTATCGGTGTTATAAAGTATAGTCTTATAAATATTAAATTATATTACATGTCATTATAGCTAAATGGATATAAAAAATGACGTGATGTTTTAAAATTGAAAAACTAATAAATGCTAATAAAACCCGAGAACTTCCAATATTGTATATATTATGATTTTTTAGAACTTTCTGGAATGAAATTTACCATAACTTGATATTTAATTTATTTTTCTATATTTAATACTGACATTTTACAATTTTATGTGAGTATAAAATATCTGTTCATCCATTTTTCATGTGTAATATATAACAATATTAAATAATCTATAAAGAAAATGTAGTTATAGCTGTATAGATAATGAAATCATGGTTTTATAGTATTTTCCTGGATTGTATATTGTTATATACAATTTATATTTTGCCATAACGTGAAAATCTAAACTTTTAATTAAAACCATAGTATAAAATGAGTCAATTTATAAAATTTTTTTGAGAAAAATTTACAAAATAAACATTATTGTTAAATTTCGAACTAGCTTATTTTGTACAGAATCTATGATAATAAATAATGAAATATCATTGTATTAATATAAAGAAACAAAATATTCGGATAAAATATTTTTTAGTCTTAAAAATAATATGTATTAATAAAATTTAATGTGTTTAACGCATCAATAGTTATATCTATAACTAATAAGTTATAATAATATATAGAATCAAATTGTAGTACAAATATCTTTATAAATAATTTTCTGATTAATCATGTAATTTTTTTAATTTTATATAAGTAAAAGAACACTATATAGAAGAAAAACACTTAATATATTTATTTTAATTGGTATCTAATGTTATATTATAGATTAAAAGAATCCAAGGTTTTAAATAAATTATAAAAATCAAGAGATCAAGAAAGAGAGTGTCGAAAATTCAATTCATGGATTTAATGGATGATTATCATTATCATGGCATATTTAATCTATGGTTATATAGTGAATTGAGTTTGCTCAGAATCAACAATATATCATTCCTTTTAAATTTCAAAACATAATTAAGTGGCACATTCAATTATTATTTTAATTATTATTATCTTTATTAAAAATGTTATTTAGATCGTTGGCGTTAAAACGTTTAAATTAATTACTTGATTTTTTGATGATAGCGTTTTATTGTAATAATAATTTATTTACTTTTTATATAGTTAAACTCATATTTCAAAGTTCAATATTATTTATTAATCTCCATGGTTTACTTATTATTATATTTATGAAAAATTATCATCAGGTACTTATTATACATATAAAAATATAGTATTTTAAACAAACAATATTATAAGTAAAACTATGTGACTTCAAAATAAAACTTATGGACATTATGACAAATGTTTTACATTATATATCGATTTTATAGGTAGCAATAAAGATTTTTAAATGAATAAAAAACAACCAATTTTAAATTTCATAATATTTTTTTTTATGCTATTTTATTGTCATTTATTGTAAAATCTGATATACTCATAAATAAATATAATCATATAATATAACTCCTTTTATATACTTTAACATTACTATCACATTTTTCCTTTTAAATACTTATCCTCAATACATGGAATAGGTATATTCATTATACAAATTGATAAAGCAACGTTTATATCGTTACATCTAGGTGCATACACTTTTATATGCAAGACATTTTTTTCATTTCAAATCGTGATTTGAAAAAACAAATATAACTCAGAATACTGTATAATTAGAAACCAAAACACATAAACAATTAGAAAACAATAAAGTATAAACAATGTTAATCAACCATCAACAGTTAACTAAACATCTAAAAACTAAAAACACTCAAAGTAAACTAAAAAACATCTACCATCACTCAAAATTCTTATTATTATAAAGTTTGTTTTATAGTCATTTACATATTATATAATACTTATTACTTAAGAATACTTGTATTTACACGTAAAATAATATCAATATAATAAATTCTGTATGTGATTAATTGCACAACGTGGTTTTATGAAATTAACCAAAATATATACACATCAATTAATAGTAAGACATTTTGACATTTTACATCACATTTTTTTGACAACTTATATGTCAAAAATATGATTTTACTTTTTATATTAATATTATTATGAATTATTAAATAATAATTATTATTATATCTTAAAATAAAATGATGAATTAAAAAGAAAAATATATATATTTATATTCCATAAACTAACGATTTTTGTTAGAGAATAGTACTTAAATAGAGACTTTATAAGACTATTATTTGATTTGTTGAAGTATTTTAGTATTTTAATGTTCTTTATTTTTGTAAATAAATTAAATGCTTCAAGATATAATGAGTTTTAAAAAACCAATATCATCAACATTTCAAGGTATGAAACACTAATATAATATAATACTAAATTTGAAGATGTTTTCATTTTTTAAACTGTAAAGATATCTAATTGACCACGACATTTCTCTTCAAAACATAATTATTTTGGTTAATGGAGACATTAATGTTTACTCACTCTCAAATTTCATAATGTTTAATACGTTTTTAGAAACATTATAAAATCATTAGTCATGCAAGAACAGTCGTAACTCGTAATGGCTAGATGCTTTTAAGTTCCAAAAGTTCAACAATAAATAAATAAGGTTTTCATTATATTTGGTTATTTTCTTTCAATTTTTTTTTTAGAAATTTCTTCAAAATGGAAATTTTGTAATAATCAATTTAGAGAGTATTTATATAGTAGGTTATATATATGTATATTTATAACTATACCATCTGTCCATAAAGTTATGTATGGTAGTTTAGTATACTTTTTATATATAGTTATATATACCTAACTAAAATATCGAATATGCTTTACGGATTAAATCTAGCATCACAAAATTTACATTCTAAAAAAATCGAAAAAAAAATTAAATTAAAACGTTAATAACTTATTGATGAACTTTTAGAACTTATGTAAATTATTTAATTTAAAGTGTTAAATCAGTTCATAAAATAACTAAAACGTGTATCCATGTTAGTAATATACATAATTTATTTTTACATTTTAACAAATTATTTTATACATTCCCGTGGCTCACTTCGTTAATGTGTCAAATTGTGTAATATACAAAAAATATCGTCATTTTGCTATCCAACATAATAATAATAGCTCATGAATCAGATAAAACTGATGTCCTTGTTTTCGGTGATGGCAATGTTCATGTACGTTTATCATTTGATTATAAGATTATCGTTGTACATTTATTATTATTTAGATTGTTAAGCATAAAATTGCTTAAGTTAACGTTGTTAACAGTTAAGCAATAATTATTAGTTTTACAGTTACATGTTTTTAGTGTAATTGATTCGTCTGCAATTTCGCCACATTATCATTTAAAATATTAATAAATTTACAATGAATAAGATTTAACAGAAAACATATTTTATATTATTAGTATTAAAAATTATTTATTAAAACCAATTAGTGTAATTTTTAAAATAAAATATTCGAGTTTGATAATATACGTAAAAGAAATGAAAATAAACAAGCTGTGTGTTTGTAAAAAAAATGAAGGTATGATGCAACTCTAAATGCCACAATAACTTTGCATATACCAACAAATAATATAATTGTAATTAATTAAGTTTAAAATAATTAAACAATTTTAATACATTTTTAATTTAAATGTATTCTATGATTTAACGGATATCGAACTACGATTGAATAGAATAACTAGATGTTCTATGAAAAACTTGTTAAAGTATAATTTCCATTTATTATTTCATACTTTATCTAACATTTATAGGAACTCATAAGCTATTAAATTATTTTATTTTATACCGGAATCCAACACTTTAACTGTAATATATATAATTATTAATATGTTACGGTAAAAGTAGGAATACCAGTATAACCTAGGATATAACGGTAAATCCTAGGTATCACCGACTGTTATAGGTAAATGTCCGAATTTCGATTGATTTCAGCAAAACTTAGGATACACAAATAGTTTTGTCAAAGCCAAAACTTTTACAAACAAATTTTGGTAAATCTTAAAATAAAAAATTAGTGTTAGTAATAATTCCGAAATTCTTTGTCAATTATGTGAAATATTTTCCCTAACAAAAATTGAAATTCTTATTACATAAATACAAGATAATTTTGATATGATATTTTAATAATTTAATATTATTTAAAAAATGTGTTATAATTTAATGTAAGTATATTTGTACTTTTACAGTACCACATATATATAATATAGGATAGCTATAAATAATTCAATAATGCCAAACTTTAATAAATGCATGTTTCTGGCCAAAGAATAATTTCAGTTGAAATAGGTAACTTATAAAATAAATAAAAATCATTAATTTATATTAAATTTAGATTAATTAATCGTTATGACACAAATGGTACACATTTGACCTTCAATTTAGATTCTACCTTATACTACTTGCCTATTCTAAATCAGTTTTTTTTTTCAGATTTTTAGATTTTGAACGGAGTGATTTTTATTTATTTTTTTTTGATATACCGATAAAAAAATATTGGCTATCCAAAAACTCTTGAAAATTTAATACAAGGTTGAGTATAAGTTATTATTGTTACAACTAAAAAAAATTTAAAACTGTTCCACACAAATTTTTTTTATAAACACATAAAGTTCAAATTTGTATGAAATATATCAAAATCGTGATAATTTGCAAGTTATACATTACAACCTATTTTCATACATATCAAATACATGAAAAAAAAAAAATGTATGAGAATCGACCGAGTCGTCTTAGAGGAATGCGGCCACTAACAAAGTGAGATTTTTATATATTAAATATAAATGAATATTTTTAATATATAAGTACTCAGAACATTTGTTGTATTGCTATGATGAATACAATTAAAATATGCCACATTTTAGACCTTAAATTTGTAGCACCTGAGCAATTTTTCTGAAGGGTTTCTCCGTAATAAAATTACTTACATTAGAAAAGGTATTCCAAGTTTTGGCGTGACAACGAAAAATTGGGATGCATTTAAAAAAATATTTAAAGATAGCTTTCATTACCTGATATTTAATTTGCCAACGATATGAATGCTAATAATACTAGTAGTGTTACACCAACTTGAAAGTTGTAATTAATCACGATACTGTGTAGTATAGATATAGTACAGTAACATTTTTTATACACCGAAAATAACAAAACTCTTGACCAACTTTCACATTTCGATTGAGCCATTCTTACAATTTCTAACCCTTTAGTATATCCTTTAGTACAAAGCAATTATTTTTCCGATTTTAACTATTACGTATTAATTTCTTATTACTCACCTACGTTTTATAAGGAATCTTAGTAGCCAAATCACCTGATTTCGCACAGTGGCCTAGGCCAACTTTTTTAAATCATTTCTTATTGCAGATTTAATGTATTAGATAAATTATAAATTATAAGTTTTTATGTTTTGTTGTTTCTTAGTGAGGCTTCATCGAAACCTTTTATTTCTCTTACCGCTTTGGGGATTTATCATCATGATACCCATCTTCATCTTAAAAATTACCTATTTCAGCTGGTAATAACTATTAACTAATAACTATAATTAACATAAAATGTTTTCTAGGTAACTTTAGGTTTATAATACAAAAATAAACTTTTGTTGTGTTGCTATGCCAACTAAAAATTATAATTTACCACGCGATTTCCTGATTTTTAAGTGAGACTCATAAGCAAATTATCCAGTAGAGTTTTCTAAACTTTTTGTCCTGCTAAACCTTGTCCTGGTAATCACAAACGAAAAAAAAATAGCCATGTTGGTCAAGCCGTTCTCACATGATGCTGTTATACATACATAGGGCAAATCATTTTTATGTACTAGTATATAGATAAAAATAATTTAAGCATAAAACTTAGAAGTAAATATATTTTTCACAAAAATTGTAACTGTTACTTTTTGTTTATTATATTGGGTATAATATGTATTTTTAATATGTAGTCAAGATATAAAATTATATTTATTTGATCTATTATTATCTACTCGTATTTAATAAGTGTACACTGTCGTGTTAAATTAAAATCTTATAAGAAATATGATTATTATTTTTTTTAGTTTCACATAATTCAGCTGACAAAATATTTTATATAATAAATATTTAGATGTTAAACAGCATTTTAATGTATCGATAATTAATAAATTAACTACAGTAAATGTTCAAAAAAATAAAATTATTGAGTTTGTTAGTTATATTTGCTTACTTAGCACATTTATAAAATAAATTATTTTGTTGATAAAATTAAAAGTAATTTTTAAAGTAAATGAAGCAACATCATTGAAGTACTCTGCAAATTACTTTTACTATTGCGCTTTGTTAATGCTTAAAATTGAATTGAACTTAAACTTTTATATAATGAATTGGTTCTTAAAAAAATTAACAATCAAAGAAATATATAATACATTTATCTATATTCTAAGTAATAACACTGCAGTATCTAATTTGAAATTCCACAATATTTTTCAAATAAAATAGGAATTGTGTCAATTTCAATAACCAGTACGACAAAAGTTTCTATAAATGTTTTTACCTGCTAGTAATACCGCGGAAGTCATATGGAATACTAAAATAATAATGTAGTTGTATGGACAAACTCCTAAAATATTCGCATGGTCACTTATACCTACCTGTCCGACCTATTTACCATCTCGTGAATAATCGGTAAAATTTTTTTAGAACTAAACCACTAGATTTAAGTTAACCTTAGCGTTAAGTTAAGTATATATTAAGTCTCTAGTCTTAAACGATCATATATTTATATACAAGGTAATCCACTATAAGCATGCTATGTTTATGCTTATATTTAGTTATTTCAAATTATAATCTTTAAAATATGCATCTGTACTACACGATTATATTTTTCAATAATAAAATGATCTTGTGGCAATATAGAATTTTGTTTTTAAATAGGAACACCCTTATATATAGTTACGTATGAAGAGTGTAAAATAATTAGTACACTATTGATATTTTCTTTTTGTCTTTTTAGACTATTGCTTCAAGATTATGTATTGTATACATTATACAAGTAGAATAACTATTTGGTAATTATTGTGAATTATGATAACTATAATGATGAACACTATATTGTTAATAAATTGAATACATATTATATCTACGCAGTTAGGAATAGCAATAAATAAATAAACAAATTACAATACATTATTATATTGAACCAATTAATTTGATACCATGTTTTACAAATCAAAGAATACAAAGACTTTCATAAATAAAGTTGAATAACTCTGAATGTACTGTTCTGAGAGTTGATATAGAATACAGAATACTTCTTAAGAGGTACTATAAAATCTAATTATTGGAAAATTTATTAGTTTTATAACACATATACATTTTTAAAAACCAGAATATAAAAAAAGAACCGGATGGGCCTCGTCTGCTGTACAATAGGAGGTGGAGTACGCCTCGTTCATAGGATAGGTCATTACAATGGATTTGTTAAATTTGGATACAATGATAGGTATCATTGTATACGAATAACGATTCTGAATGGAGATGATATGTTAGTCTAGAATATGAATATTATATTACATATTATGTTATTTTAAATTGAGATATTATGTCAATATTCGCTGTTGAAACGCTATAAAAAATTATATATATAATTTTTGAATGACAGTAACAACAACTTTTGTCGAGTTTTCTATTGAATTTTCAAATTTGTTGTACCAGCCGAAATTCTTTTATCAACAATAATAAAAAAAAATGTAAAAAATCGAATATTTCAAATGCCTATAAGTTGCTTAAAAATCAGTATAATATTTTGAAAAAAATATGATTTACAGAAAATGAATATTTTAACAACTGGTAAAAATTTTAAGTTTCTGTAACTTATATTTTTTGAATAATAGAAAATATTGAAAATCGTTTGAGAATAAATAGTTATTCTATGCACTTTCATAAAAATTTAAATTTCAAACAGTCATAGCATTTTTTTCTTGAAATTCGGTAGAAATATTTTTATAGTTATTTGAACAGTAAATTATGGATAATATTATGTTAAAATTTGAATCTTAAGTATTATAAATAGAAAAAATTGTATGAATTTTTAACTACAAAATCAAATACAAATTATCGCGATTTTGACAAATTTCATACAAATTTAGACTTTATGGGTTTATGAAAAGATTTGTGTTGAACAATTTTAAATTTATTCTAGTTGCAATAATTAGATATATATGTTTAATATAGATGAGTTATGTTTAAAATATGTGTTGTATTTGTACTTGTATTCTGGAAAATTTAAATTTTTCACTACAAAACTTTAAATTACATCGTTTTTCGTATATTAATTATTTATTTAAGTCAAGAGACATTTTCTTCTTCTTCTTCTTCTTCTTCTTCTTCTTCTTCTTCTTCTTCTTCTTCTTCTTCTTCTTCTTCTGCCGGCCTTCATAACTCTCCAAGAAAGAGTTTTTGCCGCCATCACTAAATCGCTCCACTTGTCTCGTTCCTGTACTATCTCCCTCTAATTTTGCACTCCTAAGTCTTCCAAATCTTTTCCCACGACATCCAACCATCTCTTTCGAGGACACCCCCTTAGCCTTTTTTCTTCCCGGCTTCCAACTTAATGCTATCTTGGTAAATTCATCTCTATTAAGTCACATTACATGTCCTAGCCATTTTATTCTTTGACTCTTTATGAATCCATTAATTGTAATCATGTTTAATTCTTCCTTTAATTCTTGATTAAACTTCCTGCGTCAATAACCGGTTCTTGGATCCATGATCGAACCACATATTCTTCTCCATATCTTTAGGGGGCGGACTGGCCAGGGCGGAAAGGCGGAGAAGTCCACCTGGGCCGGTCAATTTAGGGACCTCTAAATTTAATTTATAATTTTGTGATATTATGGTAAATCTTTAATCTGTCGCCTATCATGCAGTCTATTGTTTTAGTTTCATATCCGCTATAGTCATATAATATATAGTCTAATATCACTCAGTTATCAACTCAGTGCGTTGGCAATGAGTATATTATTAGCTATTATTAGCTCTTGATATCTACTTATCGTTATTATACCGGCCTCCGCCCGCCACCCAACAGGCAATACACATACGAGTACACATACACACATGTATATGCCATATTACACAAAATCGCGTGCCACGAAGATATACTAGTAATCCGGCTAAATATAATTTTCGTTTATGACCTAATCTACAAACAGTTTAACAGTCATTACAAATGTACTATGTAACTTAAAATATACTCAGAAGATTGTGTTTAATATTTAATGATATTTAACATTGCCGTTGCAATGGATACAACCAAAAATGTAAAAAAACGATTAGGCGGGGCTGCTAAAGAGCGAGAAAGAAAAAAGAAAAAATTGAACAAAGCTGCAAAAATCTGCCAAAACATAACTTTTTTTTATTAATAACAAAGCTCTTAAAAATCAATTACATAATGATTTCGATAATAATATTCTTACTTCCTATACGGTAAGTTTGTATTTTTTGCGTCAACAACATTTGAAATTATTTATTATAATTTATTTACATTTTCATAACATTTTATTTATATTCATTATTCATAATTGTACCTATTTATTGATAATTACTAATAGGAAAATGAACATGAGACAAATAAAGATGAAAATGTATTTACGAAGAAAGTTATCAAGTAAGCATATTACCTAATGAATAATTTATATTAGTAGGTAAAAGGTACTAATTAGACTGAATACAAATTACAATAAATTGTAATAAAAAAGAATCATTTATTTGTTAATGTATAGTGTATACCAGTTATCGTTGATAATAATTAAAGCTGACATACTTTTAGTAACTAAATTATTTTACCTAAAAATTACAAAATATTTTAAAAAAATAGTATAAAATATAACACACTACAGGTGCCTAGTACATACCTAGTAGTAAATTGCAATTTGAAAAATTTTATTAATTTTAGGAAGTGAGTATCTCTGAACATGAGCCAAATAAGGATGATAATGTAGTTAACGAAGAACGAGAACCTTATCAAAGTAAGCATGTTAATGAATACCTAATTTATATTAGTAGGTAATAGGTACTAATTAGAGTATTAGACTGAATACAATTGTAATAAAAAAGAATCATTTGTTTGTAAAAGTTTAGTATATATAGTATATTAAAAATTATTGGCTATTTACTGTCCCATCTGCATAGTATTTTCCGCATCTCAATCACCTTTTTCTTCAGGATACACAAAATTCACTCATATTCATATAGCTATAAAAAAACACGAATGTAGTGTAGTTCATAATAATGCTGTTCAGAACTACCTACGTGCTTCTACAGAAAATTCTATTGAATTTAGTATAAATAGAGATTTAATGCGATTGAAAAAAACTCAAACTAAAGAAAATATTCATGTTATAAAACAAATATTTGAGATAATCAAATTTCTTGGGAAACAAAGTTTACCATTTAGAGGATTTGGAAATTCTGAAAGACTTTATCATCTAGGCAGAACTAATGACAATAATACAAATAGAGGAAATTTTCTTGAACTAGTCCAGTTTACAGCAAAAAGAGATCCTATTTTACAAAAGCATCTAAGTTCATCTATAAAAAATAATGAACGTCGAAAGTATAAGCAGAAATATAATTCAAAGCACTCAAGAGGTCCAGGTTCACTTGTAACGTTTTTATCAAAAACTACAATCAATAAAATAATTGATTCAATCCTAAATTCTATTAGAGATAAAATAAAACAAGAAGTAAGTGATCAGAAGTTTAGTATTCAAGTTGATAGCACACAGGATGTTGGAGTTTTTGATCAAGCGGCTATCTGTATTCGATACATATTAAATGGAAATGTTACTGAACGACTATTTACACTAGTAAATGTAACAGATTATTCAGGTGAAGGGTATTATAATATGTTCAAAAGTCTTTTTATGAAACATAATTTGCATTTTACCAATATGGTTGGAGAAGCGTTTGACGGTGCATCGAATATAAGGGGAGAATTTTCAGGTTTACAGTCTAGAATAAAAGAACAAAATCCAAAAAGTATATACATTTGGTGTTATAGCCATGTACTCAACTTGTGCATTTGTGATACATGTCAAAATATTAATGCTAAAAACTTATTTGGCTTATTAAACAGACTGTCGACTTTTTTTTAGAGAATCATACAAACGCATGTACGTTTGGATAGAACAAAATAACACCAATACTGGAACAAACAAAATGAAAAAACTTCAAAAAATTGGAGACAACGATACAAGGTGGTGGTCTAGAGAAAAGAAACTTTTTTGGGTATTTGATGGCGATGAACCTCTATTTTCAATTGTAATTTGTGCATTAAATTTTGTCAGCAACTCTCCAACATTTGAACCTAGAATTTGTTCAGAGGCTTCTTCTTTACTGGAAAAATGATGTTGTTTTAAAATCTTACTTACTTCTCATATATTTATCCGTATTTTTAAAATTGTTGGTCCAACTTCAAGATATCTCCAAACAAAAGGTTTAGATTTATTAACTGCATGGAATATGATAGAGACTGTTAAATCAGAAATTTCAAAAATAGATTTTGAAAGTGTTTATGACGAAGCTTATTTATTTTCAAAATAAATGAACCAACAATTTTCCAATTTACATCTTTCTGAAGACATCATTGTTGAAGATCAACTGCCAGCCTCTAGAGTATGTAGAAAAAAAGATTAAATGATGAAGTATATGAAGACCAAGTTCTAACTAACCCAAAGGAAAAGTTCAAAGTAAACACTTATAGAGTAATAATTGATCAAATATTAAGCAGCCTAAATCAAAGGTTTTCAAACAATAGCAATTTAATTGCAGATATCTAGTATTTAATTCCAAAGAATTTTAACCTTATTGAAAATATGCCAGATGATGCTTTTACGCAAATAGCTGACCTAATTAATATTAAAAAAAAAGATTTAAAAATGGAGTTACAAAATTTTTCTATAATTCATCCTAATTTAACAACATCAGTTTTGGAAAGAACTAAATATATATACAAAAACAGCTCAACAAATATTAACAACAGTGAGAAGTCTAGTGATGAATCATCAGCAGAAGTCAGTGATGGAGAAAATATGATTTCTGATGTTTTTTGTAAGTCAAATTTAAATTAATTTAGTTTTTTTGTTTGTAAAATGTTATTAATTAATATTTAATTTATTGATTGATTGATTTCAGGTAATACAAATAAATGCAAATTATCCGAATTTGATGAAACCCACAGTAAGCAGAGCTGCTTAATTTGTGTATATAAAATACTATATTCTCTAAACATGCATGTTTCTGCATACAGTAATTTATGCACGGCATATGAATATTTTTTAACATTGTCTGTAATCGAAGTTAATTGCGAGAGAACATTGAGCAAACTTAAAATTATAAAATCCCGTCTTCGTTCCAGCTAAAGTCAAGAAAACTTAGAAGCTCTTATTATCATGTCAGTAGAGAGGCAACTACTTGAAGACATAGAAATATCTGAAGTTATAGAGTACCTGAAAAACAGCTCCAGTTTAATGTACAAAATGTTATCTTAAATTGATATTATATTTTGATGTTAAGTTTTATCAAATTGAGTGACATTTTTTTCACCTACCTACATTTATCTTCCTCATATTAAAGTAATAATTAAATTGTTTTATTATTTGTCCATACAAGGAAATTAGGAATTATCATTTATTTTATATTACAAACAATAGCGTAAGCATAAACATGGCTAAAATTATTACTATTACTACTATTTAGGTGTTGTTATTATATTCAAATTACGAAAAATTGGGAAGCTTCCATGTTTTTTGGGTAAGAAAGGGGGGGGGGTAGTGCGACAGCATCATCATATTTATGCCTATGACAATAAAGATATTGTTATTATTTTAATACTTTTGGGCCGGTATATTTAATCTCAACCTGGACCGATATACTCCCAGTCCGTCCCTGCATATCTTATTCTCAAAAGTCTCCGCTGTGTTACACTCGTAGTAGTCCATAATTCGCAGCTATATGTTAGTATCGATCTTATTATTGAGTCTTATTTTTGTTCGCTTGGAGAAATGTTTAGATTTGAAGAATTTTAACAACGCAAAATACGCTCTCTCTGCTTTTGTTATTCTTAACCCTATTTCACGGGACCAGTCATTTTTCGTACTTAGTATTGTACCTAGATACTGAAACTCTTCAACTTTCTCATAGGGTAGCGTTTCCAACACATCCGACGATGTTTCTATATTTATGAGTTCCATTAATTTTATTTTGTCTGCATTTATCTGTAGTCCTATTTGTTGTGCTGCACGTTCTAGTACTTCGGTGGCTTTCACTGTATCATCTAAGGAGTCTCCTAGAACATTTAGGTCATCTGCAAACCCTAGCACTTTTATTTGGTATTGATCTACGTTTAGTCCCCTAGCTTCATTCTGTAGTGCTCTTATTGCCTTCTCTAAGGCTATGTTAAATATTAATGGGGAAAGTGCGACATTTTAGCTGTGTAAAAGGTAGCTTACTCGGCAACACTTTTAATTATTCGAATAATTGTTGCCGGTTTTAAGTACTTTACACATGTGGAGTATAACTGATTTTCTAGTTCAACAAAATAGCTACTGATAATTTTTATAAACTTCATGATTTAGTTAATGATTTATTTTTAAATAAAAATCTTTATATTTCACTTCAAATTATGCAGAATAAGTCTATATTACCTAATTAAATATTTATTGTGGAAAACAGTTGGATTATTATCATGTAATAAATGAAAATATAAGATAATAATTAAAACTACAGACATGTTATGATTACTATGTCGATTACGATTTGAATTTTCACTAAATATCAATTGACCTGTAGGTTTAAGTAAAATTATTTTGTTCATAAAATATACGAGTACGATTGTTAAATATAAAATTTGATTATTACATTTTTATGTTTTGTTATTGGTAGTTGTTTACATTAAGTTTCAATCAATTTAAGTGTTTACAATATATATTATTTTTGTATTGTTTTAAAAGAATAACAATAACTTTGCTTATAATATTGAATATACGTTATATACTTCTCCCTCGAATAGGTACTCTTAATAGTTTGGCCTAGATTAGATTAGCCAATTAATGAAGAAATAGGTATCTTTAATAAACCAGTAGATGTTTGAACTATTTTATTTGAATTTGTAATATATTTTATGCTCATATAAAAAATGTTTTTTTCAGACATCTAATATAAAAGTTTGATAGTCAATTATAAATTCAAAAAAACCAACGATGATAAAAAAATACGATTGCAGAATTATAAAACAGAAAAGATACAATTCAGTAGCTATATAAATACATTTGAATATAACTAAATTACATAGTTGACTCTACATTGTAAAGTCTACAACACCTACGTCAACGTTTCTTTCCTGAAAGGTTCACTATAACGTAATTGTTTTGACCCGTGAAGCGTAATTTTGTTATTTTACGCTCACACGAAACAGTGAAATATAAATGTTGATGGGGCATCCTCTTAAGATTTTATCAGAAATTAATCAAATTGAAAATTAAAACCTTCCGGTATGATGCTGATTTCAAGTGTAAGCTTTTATTTATAGTATTGATGTATGCATTTGTTTGTGCATTCGTTTTTGGATAGATGGGCTTAACGGCGCAGTAAAGTAAAAGGTTCTCTGTTGTTAGATGTTATTACCGAACCCAAAAATAATTGTCCCACAATATTTTACAACTGAAGTGACATTATTAATTTGGAAACAAATAGTCTGTTTATGAATTTTTATAACAAAATTATTATATTTATACATTTATTATCAACACAGTGGTTTGGTGCACAGTGCGTCTGACACACATCGCGCATAGTTACAGGACTATACCTATTGAAAGGCACCGCCGCTACCGTGCCAATCTGTCTGGCACTGACCACGGCCTATAGGCTATAGGCCTATTAGTAGGTACTTAAAACTATAGTGGAAAATCATACCGAGAGAAGGTCAGCCAAATATAATACATATAATAATACATAATATTCTACAATATTTTAACTCAAAAGATTTTAGACACTAAATGTCTATGTTTATATAATAAAATAATACATTTTAATTTAAATCTGAAACTATTCTAAATAATTTATGTATAAGTTAATCGGCAACATTTTTGAAAAAGTTCGTATAATAATTACTCGACGTTAATAAAAACACTTGATATAGTAAATATTAAAAAAAAAAAATGCTGTCATATTTTTAGATTCTGAAAGGAGTGATGGAATCTATTAGTTTTACAATGATGTGTATTTTTTTTTGTGTCTGAGGACACATTTTTTGGCAGTAAAAATGCTTCGATTTTTCTTAAACAGCAACTTTCTGAAAGTCAAAAATGCAACTTTTTCAATAATTTTTAAAAGCGTCGAAAAAACGATAGAAAAATTACGAAAAAACGGGAAATTTTACGCAAATTCATGTTTTGACAAAATACATTTTTTTTAAATGCTCTACCTCAAAAACCAAAAACCGCAACAACTTGAAATTTTCACCAAATTTTTATATTAATTTTTTCTATACATGGTTAAGTTTTCAAAGTATTTTGACATATTTTGACTTATTTATAGACAATTTAAATTTTCGATTTTTGTAAGTTTTTTTTTTTAAAATATCTATAAAATTTATTTGGCAATCCGAAAACTTTTGAAAATTTAATACAATGTTTATTATAAGTTATACTTATCGTAACTAAAGAATATCAAAGATCGTTTTACTCAAATTTTTTTTATAAGACCATAAAGTTCAAATTTGTATAAAATGTGTTAAAATCATGCTAATTTGCAAGTTATTTTGTAGATAAAAATTCATAAAATTTATTCTGTTTATACTTAAGGTTCAAAATTTTAAAACGAGGTGATCCATAAGCTACTCTTCAAAAATCTATAAAAAGATTTATACCGGACTTAAAAGAAAAAATTTTATGACTGTTTGAAATTTAAATTTTTACGAAATTGCATAATATTGCATTATATTTCAATTTAAATATAAAAATATAAAATACTATATTATTATATACCCATTTTAGACCAATATATCATCTCCATTTAGAATCGTTATTCGTAAACAATGATACCTATCATTGCATTCAAATTTAATCCATTGTAATGATCTATCCTATGAACGAGTTGCACTCCACCCCCAACTATACAGCAGAGCGAGGCCCATCCGGTTCTTTTTTAGCATGGTATTTATAGTCAAGTAGAATAAAATATAGGCACATGAACTGAAACGAACGACTTAAATCCACTTTTTTCTTTATCATCGGTACTACTGTGTGTAAAAATACGTGCAAAATCAATTACGTTTTCGCAACAAGAGGTCAAAATTTGAAGGACATCTACGTAACAAGGTATAATATTAAAGTTCAATAACACTAGGCTATAAATTGGGCAGTATTTGTTTTCAAGACTATCTGACGTATTCTATTACAATTCGTGGCTCATAGGTTTGATATTCTTGCATGTGGTTATATGATAGACAAACACAAAAAGGACGAAAGCTGTATGGTTGGTATAATAATAATGTGCAAGGAAATGAAATGTTTACGTTTACATTGATAAAACTTAATATATCATGAAAACGTTTTTATTTCGGATTAAACTATATTGCCTGTTTTTATTTATTCGTTTTTTTTTTTATCGCACAACATTGAAAATAAAAGTATAGATGTGTAAACCTATCGCATTCTATATTTGGTGGTTGTTTTTCTGAAGTAAACATTTGTTTTTAAAATTAAAACAATTTACCGTGTCTTAAACGGTTAAATAGTGTACAAAATCAAAACAAAAGTTCTACTAATGATATAAATATATTATATCAATACTTTTAATCGTATAACTTCTAATAAAATATATATATTCAACTAAATGGTGTCAATGTTTTATTTTATACTTAAACTAATCTTAAGTCACCGTTGTCCTTTTAGATTGTAATGTAACCTATCTTTTAAGGGTCCAATAACTATTGGAATAGCTTCTCTACTCATTGTGCTCAAATTCTTTTTCTTTTTATTTCATTCAAACTTATTTGCTTATTTTAATTTTTAATTTGTATATTTATATTCTAAACGTTATATTGTATATTAAATAATTTTAAAAATTAATTTTTAAAATGTATCAATATAGACCATTTTTTTGGGTATACCGTATACACATCCTGAATTGTAACATATATGTACTAAATCGTACATATATATTTTGAAGACTTAGAAAAGCTAATAGATTGGAAGTTTTTTTTGTATTTGTTAGTATTGTCCAACTTGCGTAGGTGATCGTAAATAGATCTTAAACATGTATGATACATTGCAACCGATTCAGTTTAATCTTCTTATCGTCGCTAATATAAACGTAATCATTAATTTCTTCACCGATAAGAAATGTGGTCGATCATTATTGCCGAATACTCTACTGTCGTAGATTTTTCATCCTTGGATATGGACAGGTCGTAATTGTTCTTATCTTCGCTGATAGGATTTAGTTTACTTTAGGTATCAACCATTATTTTTAAAGTTTTAACGATTGTATTGTTATGAAAGACTTGAAATAAAATAATCATACTACCTATGCAAGTGTGCGAGACTATACCTACTACCTCTGCATTTACTTACTATATAGTTAGTCAAGTTAGTGTACCCATCAATACTTATAATTTTGATCGTCATATGATTAATAAAAAACTTTATGTAGTTTTTGGTTATTGTGACTACCTACTGTATCAACGATTGTCGGGTATCGTGATTCTAATTAATTACCCGAAGAAATAGGTTATGAGTAACTCGAGAGCTGCTTCGCGATACTACTAGCTTGGGGCTTCTTCCCAAAGAGATTATATCCAATCCTATAATAGTACGGACCTTGATTCTGCTGAGGTTGGGCAGTGCGTTGAATGTAAACCTAAAACTTTACTTTGGGAGTGAATATAAATGAATAAATCGTTTATTACAGTTAGAAAAATATTTTTATTTTCTATTAGCAAATAGTGGATCTGAATTTGAAAATTCTTATCGATTTATCTTATCGAAATTTCAAGAAATTACCAGTATAGATAAAAAAAAGAACCGGATGGGCCTTGCTCTGCTGCACAGTAGGGGTTGAGTACACATTGTTCATAGGATAGGTCATTACAATGGATTTGTTAAATTTGAGTGCAATGATAGGTATCACTATACATATACGAATAACGATTCTGAACGGAGATGATATGTTAGTCTAGAATAGGTATATTATATAATATATTATGTTATATTTAAATTGAAATATTATGTCAATGTATACTTTTCAAACGCTTATGAAAAATAATTATACCTATGGATTTGAATAATTTTGGAATAACAGTAAGAACAAATATACTTTGTTATTTCGTCTTTAAAATCTAATAGGGATCAGAAATTTTATACAAAAAAAAGATAGTGATATAAACTATAAACGCATGTTGTTATTAAATTTCATCGTACTAGTTATCTGTCTACCTGTAGAATTATAATTTTAATTTTTTCAAACCTTTCTTTTAGATAGATTTTTGTAGTGTTCTCAATTTGTACTTTCTATTAATAGGTACCTATATAATGAACATTCGTTGATACTTAAATATTTTTTTAGTTATTTTATTCTAATAACATGTTTTATTTAAAATAAGTTTTAAAAACGGTGTCGTAGTGAAAAATGTATTTCATATTATTCAACATTATGCTGATAAAAAAAAATCTATATATTTGTTATCATCATATAAACTGCTCATTTTATGGTAAGATTTAATTAACATTAAAACTACTTTCTCTTATAATGTAGCATAAAAAAAACCTAATATTAATCCCATTTAGAGTTTATACATTAGTAATTGTAAAAATATAAATTGGAAGTTGAACAAAATACTTTTTGTATCATATCGCGTGCTCAAGTCTTAGTATTAAATCAATAAAAACAAAATATCGTTTTATTTTATTTTTATTACTTTTTACTGAAGGCCAAAAAAAAAACATAACATTCAATAATTTTACAACAAGTTATAGTTACTATTGGATATAAATGAATCATTAAGCTATATAATATTTACTACCTATAGGAAAAATTAATTTTTAACAATTATAACCAACACGAATTTTGTGGAAATATTGATTTAAAAATCTACATTATACCTATATAAATGTATATTGTGAACATATGTTTACATAAATTTCCTCATTAAATGGAATTTATTTATGACCCTATATTGTAAGTTCTTCTGGTGTTGTGTATATTTTATTATTTTTTCAGTATTTATTGGTTAATTTAGTAATACATTGTTTTTACTTGTTTAAAATATTTTTAATTTAAATTAATTTAAATATTAATATTATTAGATATCTAATTGAATTACAGAATTCTTGACCAGGTATCTTGTTTAATATATTGAAAAAATTTATTCGAGTAATCATATCATTGTATAATTTATTTTTGAATTATAATATTTACTTAGATGGACGTTT
Source organism: Chaitophorus viminalis (assembly GCA_025469195.1). Classification (NCBI taxonomy): domain Eukaryota; kingdom Metazoa; phylum Arthropoda; class Insecta; order Hemiptera; family Aphididae; genus Chaitophorus; species Chaitophorus viminalis. The sequence continues at coordinate 26,280 of JAIPRK010000836.1, read as the reverse complement.
TATTCGTTGTATTAATTTGATTTTCATAAAAATAATTACGGGTGGTGAAAAATGGTAAATTTGTTTAATAATTTAAGAATAACTATTATTATGTACAAAGTAAGTAAAAAAAAATTATTTTTAACTTAGATGAACGTATAAAATGGTTCAAACATATTTTAGTATCGTGTTTTTACCATTTAACGTCACATTATTAAAGAGGTATACTTTAAAATGCATGCATGATATCGATAGAAAAAGTAATAATAAAAACCTTACATTTGTCAGTTATCATATTTGCCAAGGTTTATATGAATCGTGTTACAAACTAGAATACATTTTCTCTTCTCCCATTCATAAAAATTTCATTTATGAAACTACCTATATAAATGTAATAATAGGACATAGGTATACGTATATCATTGTATTCTCTTCGATACAATGATACATCTCTTTACTTAGTAGTTGGCATTATTTTTCACCTATAGCGCCGTACCACTTAATGTAATAGTATTGAACTCTTAGAGATTATTTCAATTTTTTGTAGTTTTAAACTTTGAAATTGATTTGATGCGACAACACATCGTTTCATTGATGCCCATAATTCCATTGTAAAATTATTTTATCAACTATGAGCATACATAATATTAATATACTTCTTTGGCATTATGAGTACATTGCACCTAAAAATCTTACCTGGCATGAACGCGATCAATATACTTTACTTCCAAATATGACGTCAGCAAAACGACCATAAACAAGCCAAGCTATTGTTACGAATATAAAAATAATATTCAAAGAATATAAAATAGGTTTCGTGTAAAAAGCAGTAAAACCCAGTTCTATAACATGTCAATTATCATATAAAATTGACGCATTTTTATTACTTACAAATAAATAAAGTTTTTATCTAAACATAATAAGTTTTATAATTTTCAAACGTAACGTAAATATTCAAAACTGTTCTTACGCTGTGAAAAATGTATTCGTATTACATTTTGTGAAACTTAATACAACTTTATTCAATTTCACGAAGAAAAATAAATACAATATAATTTACATAAACAACTGTATTATAATTAACATGATATTTTATTGTATACTAAGATCAACAATAGTATTATAGATAGGGATTAATGTTTAATAGTTATAGATATGATATTAATTTTATAAACTTTATTCTAAAATATCTACTAAATAATGATTAATCTAAAAATATATACATCATATAAATATATAATTTATAACAAATAGTCTACAAACAATAAATTTAGTAAATTGTAATAAAAAAAAGTAGATCAGTAGAACAATAATTTTTCCCACTTATTTTTAAGCATACTCAAAAAATGACATAACTAAACTTTAAATAATTATTAGCTTGGTAGTAATTAATTTTTTTCAAATATAATATCTAAAAGAACTAATCCACCTACATTTCCATAAAATTATATTCACCGATATTTCGAATAAAAGTGAGTTTAAGGTATAACTCAAATTTAAAAGCTGTAGTAAACTTATGGCTCTGTGATGCATGATGGGAGGATATACTTTGAAAATATTTCAAAGTATAAAACTTTATAGCCAGGTTGCAAAAACAACATCCATTAGAGTTTTACAAAGTCTTAAATAATTAATATTTCTTTAAACATCAAAATATATTGACCCAGATGTCATGATTGGTTCATTAAATTGTAATGCACTGTTATATTTACTAAATTTTTACATCAATTAAATAAATCATCAATATATCAAAATTAATAATCGTTGAAAATTATTTTATTTTATTTTTTTGTTTTGTATATTTTAATTAAAATTGTACTTGCATCAATAACATAACATACTATTTTTAATTAACTTAACTTCAAATATTGAGGATGCTGAAATTATAAGGTACCCGTAGAACTATGGTGCTTTGCCTTCTCACATCTCGATTATACAGTATCTCAATAAGTACGGTATAATTTATCAACTTTTAACTAAATTTTCATATGCTGAAACTACAAAAACAAATACACAAGTACATAAAATAAACTGAAAAATTTAGGTGTACTAAACAAGTATTTGGAGTGATAATCATCCCATAGCCACTATCTAATTGCATTTATGTCTCTAAGCCTACCCCAAATCTCATAATAAGCAATAATTAAAAAAATATTCTTTAAATAATTTTTCTACAATTACTGAACACATCAAGTAATTCATCAACTCAAAATTGTATCGTAATCTAATAGAGGGAGGTTAGGAATAAACGGTTAGAGCCAAAGTTTAAAAGTGTGGTTCTCGACCAAAAACATGGTTGCTCATCGTGATATCCTGATGGAAAGACCACCATTAATTTTAATATTTTAAATTTTGAACGGAGTAATGAATGTATTCATTTTACAATGATAAGTGTTTTTTATTTGTGTGTGTCTGTCATTACGTTTTGGGGCAGAAAAAGAGCTTCAATTATCTTATAAAATATTTTTCTAAAAGGAAAGTGAATGTAGATAGTACTTGGGCAAATTAAAAGTTATACAGTTTTAATACTTTTCAAAAGTGTCAGGAAAAACCATAAAAAAATTACGGAAAAACGGAATTTTTACGCAAAACTACGTTTTGACAAAATGCATTTTTTTTAAATGCTCTCACTCAAAAACTAAAAACCACAAATAATTGAGATTTTCACCATCAAATGTTTATATTATAGCGTTTTTTATACATTATTATCAAAATATTTTGACTTTCTTTTTATCTATTTGTAGACAACTTAAATTTTTGATTTTTCTAAGTACTTTTTTTTAAATATCAATAAAAAAATGTGGCTGTCCAAAAACTCTTGAAAATGTAATACAAAGTTAATTATAAGTTATACTTAACTATATGCAACTAAAAAATTTAAAAATGTTTTAAATAAACTTTTTTTATGAGCTCATAATTTTCAAATTTTCATGAAAGATGTCGAAATCACGTTAATTTGCAAGTTATTTTGTAATTAAAATCCATTATATTTTTTTGTACTTACTCTTAATGTTCAAAACTTTAACACAAGGTTATTCAGAAGTTATTCTTTACATAACTATAATAAGATTTCTACCGGACTTCAGGAAAATTTTTTTGACTATCTGAATTTTAAATTTGTATGAAATAAAGATTTCTGAAACGGTTTTAAATATTTGTTATTATTCAAAAAGTATAAATCGCAGACACTTGAAACTTTTACCAATTGTTTATATTTGCATTTCATTAAATCATTTTTTTTCAAAATATTATACTGATTTTTAAGCGATTTTTTTACATTAAAAAATTTGAGTGGTATAAAATTCTTAATTTAATAGAAAATTTACCGAAATTGTTCTTACTGTCATTCAAGAATTATTGAAGTCCATTCGTACAATTTTTTTTTACAAGCGTTTGAACAGCAAATTTTTTTATAAGCGTTTAAATGCAAATATTGATATAATATTACAATTTAAATGCAACATAATATATTATATATATATATATATACCTATCCTAGAATATTTAAATTTATTTAGTCTAGTACAATTTTGTATATTAAAATCTGGGAAAAATAACTTCAAAAAAAATTGATTATCGATTAATTTATTTCGTACACAATTATTATTCAAGTTTATAAGTTATAAGTATAACCAATGCATAATAAATTGAAAGAAGAGTTTATTAGAAAGATAATAGCAGCAGCATTATATGTTTGAAGCAAATTTATTATTGACGAGTTGCAAAAAACTAAATAAGTACCATCATGTATATATTATAATATCATAAACATAAGTTTTTATTAAGTCATAAATATATATACTATCATTGCACCGTGTCATCGCTGTAATTGCTGATATATCTCTTTCGAATTTCCCCATGTCATTATACACCACGACTCGGAGGTGTGGGTAATAAACGTATAGCGCAGAAAACCACAAGCACAAGTAAAACGCAATGATTCCGCACGTCCAACTCCATATTAATGTAGCATATAATTGCTATATAAAGGGGTAATTAGGAGAAACAAATCCGAGAAGGTGACCACCATATACGGACCTACATAACGAAACGTCACACGTCATTATTTAATTAATTTCAATTGAATTAATTATTCAACGTGCGCGGTTGTAGTATCAGTTTTCAACGTATACACAGTGGTCGAAATAGGATAGCATCCCTATAACCTATTCCCTCCACTTTTTATTATTTACATTTTTCATTCCTCCACTTACTTTGTTCAAAATAAATAATAATACATCTCCCTATGATTATTTACATTATTTACAATGACTATCGATTAATTTTTTTCATAAAAATGTTTGTTCAATTAATTTTCCAATATTATCTACTTAAAGTTAATTTCATCCCGGTAAATTCTATACACAAAATTATTCGGCAAGACTATTACCATTTAAACTCGATTTAACTGAACCCCCCCCCCTCGCCACCACCGCAACATAGGCGCATATAGGCTATTATTTTATTATATTATGAGAAGCATTAAAATGTAGACAACCCTCCATCATAGATTAAATATTTAATCTATGCCTCCGTTTATTTTGAACCACTTCGACCATTGGGTATATTGTAACGTCCGTATACGTGTACCTAACGCAAACTGTATCGTTATTTACACGACGTGTATATCAGTGTCCGCTTCTATATACATACGGTTACAATACAATAATATATGTACTGGCAAGTGGCAATGTCACCGCGTACATATAAATTATTGCGTTTAGCGAAAATAACTGAGGTAAACCACACCACGCACGCACGTACCTGCAAAAATAACTATTCGTCAACTCCGATCATCACTCATCGGTACGACGACAATTGTCATCTCTATCCGGGTTGAGCCCAAATAGGATACAGTCCTCGTTATATTGTCCGTGTCACGGTAAATGATTTCGCGCTCCGACATTAAAAAATGAGGGGACAATATTCTTGGTATCGTGTGGTTTCTTTACATGAAAATGCGTTGTATTTTTCTTCCATATTTTGAGAATTAATTCAACTATCTCCAACTTTACAAGAGATAATCGTATAGGATGTAAATAATTACATTTTGTAATTTGAATATGAAAAGTTGAAATTAGTTTAGAAGTCAGAATTAGGCAATATGATACCGCATGGCGTATACATTATCTACGCTGATAGTGATCGTGATTCATGATGTAATCTTAAAATATATACGAAACAAAGATAATCGTCACACGATAACTAAATAAAATATACCCATCATTATACATCGTATTTTTGCCAGATATTAATATGTAAATCATTTGGTCATAAAATAATAATACTATAGCTACCAAAGAAAAAAATATGAGTTTTTAAACAAAATAAGAATAACGATACCGATATAATATTATATTTACGCAGAGAATATCATGTAAAAATGTACTTATTTTATAAATGTAACTATAAATGTACAAGGTAATACACCTATATGCTAACATTATGGGAAATAATTAGGCACTCAGGCTACTCACTGATATTACGTGTGATCCATTAAATGTACGCGATCTAACCCATCTGAAAATGGAAATAAAAACTTAACTTTTATTGCCAAGTATTTCCTGTGCATTTTAACCTAAAAAACTTCAAGTTTTTAAACATAGTAAAAATATAAAAAAACAGTTAACAAATTTTAATTTAGGAACAAAATAGATTAGTTATAATAACTACCTACGAATAAATTATTGTAACAATAATCGTGTATGTCATTCACATATATGACTTTATATTTTAAATATAAAATGCATTAAACATAAAAGTGGATACCAAATTTTAGCAAAATTATTCATTTTTCATTACTTACATCAATTTAGATATTATTGATATTCGGCGATAGAAGTAAAATGAGTTTTAAATAACAATATAAGTACTATATTTTTGAAACTAAATTCTAGTTTACATGTTCCTTCTTTTTCATTGTTATTTTTGCTTTTATCTAATACTCTTTATTGTGTTTATTGTGTAACTTATATACAGATTATGTACCTATATCTTGGTACAGCAACAAAAAAAAAATACATATTTCTTTAAGATTGTAAATCATGTAATTTTGGTGATCTAATTATTTTTACTTTTTAATATCCATATAAATATATGTATATATTTATATATTTCTCAGATCTGATGAAAATAATTAGAATTGTGTTTGCGTCGTTTCGATCTCCAACACCTTTTATAAAAAAAATATACAAAATCAACCTATCTCGATTTTTCAATAATAGATGTAATTATAATATGTATGGATTAGTCATGCATTCAACTTTCAAGTCATAAAACATAAAATTACTTATTTTATTAAAAAAATATAAACACATCTATGTATATGTATTATGTATATATATATATATATATATTATATATACATATACAATTGACATTGTTTATAAAATGTTTTCCCGTTTTTCCTATAGTCTAAAAAAATACTGAAGGAATCAAACCTGTAGGAAATGGCATGTCTAAAATTTTAACTGTGTGTAATTTCCGATTCAAAAAGTTGAAATGAAACTTTTCATAACAGATTTATAACCCAAAGTGTTAAAGTCTTAAATATTTTCTTGCCTCGCTTGGAATCTAAAACATAATGGAATTGTATAGAATAAATTCTTCTGGTACTGTTATAAATAGCAACAGTAGAATTCTCGATTATAATAACTCTGAATTAAGGCAGAATAAAATTATTAAGAATTGTAATAAGATCCTATATAATTGTTTTTCATGTTTATCTAAGTAAGTACCGCTTTGTTATTGAAAACTTATCCCTGCATTTGATAATAAACATGCATTCTAATAATACATTTTAACTATCCAAATAACAATATAATATTATTCTATTTTATTACTGTATTGTTACGATTTGTATTGTATTATATCCTAAAGCCAATCAAGTAATAGCTTTTGGCATTTACCTAACACTTCAAAACCTGTATAAATATTCAATGCATTTTTTATGAATTTCAATAATATTTACCATACAATTAACTACTATAAGATTTTTATCGTACCTATGATAAAAATTAAAAAATTATTTTATTCAGATTCATAAATAAAAGTTAACATTTTTTATTAAAAAAAATTAACATGTTTTTTATTTAATTAGTATAACAACTGAGACTGGAATTTCATTTTGGGCTTTTTCGTTCCACAAGCTTATTGTTGTCAAGTGTATATAATTATAATTATTTTTTATTGGTTTCTAAAAAAATAAAATTTAAAAACATTGCGGGAGTCTAAAACTTTTAATCCTTCCCTGAGTTATGTCTTTAAAAATAACAGAGGGTTATTTTTGTTTGCTGGTATTCAGCTTAAGAACTTTTAATTTACACAATTTCATTACTATTTATATTTTACATTTATTATATTATTTAGTTACACGTACACCCGTAAAGAATAACATAGTACAAAAGAAGCTTTAATAGTATAAAATATTTTATGTATAAATACAATTTATATTGCGAACAATAGTTTATCGACCATAGTGAATTTATTGGTATCCATTCCAGATATTGCGATAACTAATAACTAATAATAGCAATTGAGTATGATTATGGAACTATGTAAAAATAAATTAAGTTTATGTAGAAAACAGTAAATTTTGTGGGAAAAACATGATGAAGGTCGAATTAGAACATGAATATCAAATTGTATAATCTTTCAGTGCTACAGTAAAATAGTATTAATAAAATGTGTAAAAGGACCAATGAGTGGGCTTATAATGCTTATATAATATCTAAAAATGCTAATTATAATGTACAAAAAACCTTGTATATTATAAAAATATTTTATGAATGGTTGATAATGGTGAAATGTGAAATGAAAGCCTTTTACTGAAAAGTGAATAAGTTCTGAAGTGGAAAAACTAGTTGAAAATTTTGCTATTAAAAACGATCTAGTATTTTACATGACATAGGTAATGAGTATTAATTAAATGATTAACTTTGATAATAGGCAAACCAGCTATAGTATACACACAGTACACAATTAGCTGCAAAGATTTTTCATTATTTGATACAAAATGCCAGTTATTTAAACTTTTCTTATTTTGCAGCTTAAACATGAGAAATGTATACATTTTTAAGTTAAAATTGATTTTTATGTATGTATGTATGTATGTATGTATGTATGTATGTATGTATGTATGTATGTATGTATGTATGTATGTATGTATGTATGTATGTATGTATGTATGTATGTATGTATGTATATATATATATATATGTATATATATATATGTATATATATATGTTGCATGTATATATAAAAAAAATATCCCTAATAACAATCCCTCTACAATTACACGTTTACACTCCAATCTTGTAGAACGAATTTAGAGATTGGTGTAATTCCTCGGATAGACTATAGGTCTTTCAAAGAGTCGAGAGGTATAACAATCCATCTCGGTGGACGGATGTTGAGTAAAGCGTTAAATGTCATTTAAGTTATTAGATCAACGACGTTGATAAATTGGTGGATTCGTATGAATTAAATTAAAACGCAGAGAAGATATTTAAAGTATGTGCCGTAAGGTGTAGTGAGTTTATGATAATTCAAGTAATATATCATATATAACCAAGGGCGTCCGCAGGGGGCCAACGGGGCCATTGCTCCCCCTGGAAATTTTTAACTGTACTTGAATATCATGTATGGTATTCCATTTTACCATTTAATAAATATAAGAATATTGTTTAAGTCAAATTATTAAACATCTAAATATTATTATTTTATTATTAAATATTACTATTAATTTGATTCTACTATTATTTAATTAGTGAGTATATTATAATTTAAGTAATTTTTATCTTGCCCCTGGTGGAATTGTATATAACATTTAGTGCATACAAGTATATTATAATTTATACCATACGTTTCTAGCCCTGTGCTACGTGTCTAACTTGTTGTTCCATAAAAGTAATGTTAAAGATATATTAATAGTATTATAGTAACTATTCTTGGGATTCATAATAAAATAGCAACAAACAAAAGAACTTAATAATAACTTGCGCGTGTACCTATTATATAGGTCATCGATTGATTAACATTTTTCGCGAGAAAGCATTTCCTTTATTTAGAATACCATTATATAATATTTTATTTGGTATAAACTTATAACTGATTAAAATAACAAGTTTTAATCACAGCGCATTACATTAATATACACAGTGTAGCTCAGCATATTTTTCCGATAAATCTCCGTAAATATTAATTTTTCAACATTTTTTTTTTTTTTTTGTGTAATTTTATAGTAGCGTACCGGCCATAATACGGTATATTATGTATAAAACGTAGTATTATTTTGGATTCTGAACGGAATGATGGAATCAATTGGTTTTACAATGATGTGTATGTATTTTTTTTTGTGTCTGTCATCACGTTTTGGGACAGTAAAAATGCTTCGATTTTCTTAAACAACAAATTTTTTGAAAGGTAAGTTAAAAAATATAGTACTTGGGCATGTCAAAAATCCAACTTTTTTAGAAATTTTTAAAAGCGTCAGAAAAAACGATAAAAAAATTACGAAAAACGGGAAATTTTACGCAAAACCACGTTTTGACAAAACACATTTTTTTTAAAAAATGCTCCAACTCAAAAACGAAAAACCGCAAACACTTGAAATTTTCACCAAATCTTTATATTGGCTTTTTCTATACATGGTTAAGTTTTCAAAGTATTTTGACTTACTTATAGACAATTTCAATTTTCGATTTTTGTAAGTTTTTTTTTTTAAATATAAAATTTATTTGGCTGTCCGAAATCTCTTAAAAATTTAATATAAGATTTATTATAAGTTAAACTTAACGTAACTAAAAAATATTGGAGATTGTTTAACTCAATTTTTTTTATAAGCCCATAAATTTAAAATTTGTATAAAATACGTTAAAATCATGCTAATTTGCAAGTTATTCTGTAGATAAAAATGTATAAAATTTATTTTGTTTATACTTTAAGTTCAAAATTTTAACACTAGGTTATCCATAAGCTACTCATCAAAAATCTATAAAAAATTTTTAAATTTAAAAATTTAATTTTTTTAAAGGAAAACATTTTATGACCGCTTGAAATTTTAATTTTTACGAAATCGCATAAAATAGTAATTTATTCTCAAATTATTTTAAATATTTGTTATAATTCAAAAAGTATAGGTCGCAGAAACTTGAAATTTTTGTCAGCTGTTAAGATTGGTATTTCCTTTATGTCATATATTTTTCAAAATATTATGTATAATAATTTTAAGCTACTTATAGACATTTGAAATATTTGATTTTTTTACTTTTTTTTTATAATTGTTGATAAAAAAAAATTTTACTCATAAAAAATACTTGAAAATTTAATAGAATTTGTATAAAATATGTTAAAATCGCGATGAATTGCAAGTTATTTTGTAGTTGAAAATTCATAAATTTTTTTCAGTTTATACTTACAGATTAAAATTTTAACACTGGGTTATCCATAAGTTACTCTTCAAAAATCTATAAAACAATTTCTACAGGACTTAAAGGAAAAAATTTGATGACTATTTGAAATTTTAATTTTTACTAAATTGCATACTATTGCATTATATTTCAATTTAAATATAAAATACTATATTATTATACACCCATTTTAGACCAACATATCATCTCCGTTCAGAATCGTTATTCGTATACAATACTTATCATTGCATTCAAATTTAACAAATCCATTGTAATGACCCATCCTATGAATGAGATGCACTCCACCGTCTCCACCCCCAACTGTACAGCAGAGCGAGGCCCATCCGGTTTTTTAATTTAAAACTGTAACATAACTTATCTCATCTGCTCGACAATTACAATAACATAATATCATATTTTGTATTTTTACTCTTTAGTAGGCTTACAAAAATATTTTAATTTTTTTCTTCTATATAAAACTATAAATTTGCCCTTTTGTATTTTAAATTATCGCCATTGAAATCTAATAATTGTTTCATTTTCATAGTTAAGGCTAATGTAAGTTTTGAAAAGAGAAAAGCATATACGTTTCGGCATAATGCCTGTTGTAACAAATTACTATATAAGATAGATAACATTACTAACAACAGAAGCTATACTAAGGATATAAGCGATGAAAATTATCTAATGTATAATAATGTATAGTTTATTTCTGCGTTTCTTTTTTCATAAAATGGCTATTTAGAGATTTTATAGAAATGAACAATTTCAAATATTAATTTTTCTGAGACGATTAAGGGATGAAAATACCGATATAAATATTAAATATCCAAAAAACATGCTGGGGCACCCTGGCCAATCCTTATATATGTAACAGGGTGTAGTCGCGTATGTGTATAAAATATAAGTATAATAATTATCGTTTTACCGTTATATTATATAAAATATATATTTTAAATCAGATAGAGAATATAATATTAGAATTCCTTGATTAACGCATAATTTATTAAAACCTACCATTATTCTTGTGGTTTTATTTGAGTAGTTCGAAATAATGGAAACCGTTGTTTTGATATTACACTGATGTTGAAGTAGTTTCCATAACGATTGATAGTACTGTACTATTGTGAAAAGTGTTCGGTTTCACAGTGTTTGCATAGGTATTTTTGGAAAACTAAAACCCAGTATCGTTTAGAGTACACCTTCAACTGACTACTATGAACTGCATTGTCCTTACAATTACTTTTCTTTTCGTAAGAGATATAATAAGTATTCATCGGGTTTTTTTCTATTGTGAATAGCATCGTTTTTGTTGACAAGACAAAATGAATTCCCTCCACGGGGCACAGGTTTTTAAACCCGTTGCTATATAATTCTGTTGTGTAGCTATAAGTATTTTTGGAGCTTAAATTGTAAGGTATACACTATATAGTTTATACAGTATAAAGCATATCAACTAAAGTGACGTAGTATACAAATGGATTTTAAAATTTTTTTTTTGTTAGAAAATAAAAGCAACTTTTATCTACTTAGGTACCTACTAATTTAACTAATCTGTATCGTTATAATGATATATTTGTACAATTATTGTTATAACTTGTTAGTTACGCGATTGTCAAGTAATATATTAATGTGTATGTATGATCACTTGTTATATTACCTCCGTTCAAATCCATTATATATATATATATATAATAGAATTATGTACTTATTATGTATAATACACCTGGTGTGTATGTACTTAGTCTTATACTCGAGTAACAAATCATTATATTCGCAAGCCAAACGGAACGAGAACGGCAACAGTAGAATATGCGATCGAAGTGATACCAGTTAAATGATGTAAGAGAGGGGGGGGATGAAAAACAAAGACTATAGCTGTGTCTCATTAAACGGGCTTTTCGGTTCAGAACGTAAATAATTTGATAACCATGGACGTCGGAGAGGAGAAGGGAAACACTGAAATCCGTGTTGGCTGAAAATCAAAAGGGATGAACAATGCGAAGATAAATCGCCTTCGACGTCGGCTGGCTGCTGGATTTGTTTAGCACTTATCGGTGCTGTTATACATGTGCTCGTTTGTTTTGTTTGCCATTGCCTTATATAATATATATATATACATCAATATATCATTCCCAAACCACACTTGATTGCACAACACACACACACACGCACATACCCACATGAATAAATTTTTGATAAAATAATACGATAAATGTCATATTATTTTATACGATAATTTATAATACATCGATAGGTACCAACGTATTTCTAGAACATCTTTTCACATTGCTCGGACACCCGGGAAAAAATACCAAACCTCCACACCGTTTTCCGTGAAAAGAAATGTAAGAATCTATGGACTTTTGATTTTTCAAGTATAATTTTTCCACATAGTAAAACAATCGTAGTGAACATTTCCTACCCCATTGCATATTTTCATCGAACTCGGATGAAAAACCACGTTATTCGTTTTACATGATAAGACATTTTATATAACATGTAATAACCTTTTGATGACGCGGGATGTTACATCGTGCACAGTGCATGATCAGCGCGTCGTACCACTTTAAGCGCCTTTAACTATAGTATAGATATACATAATACAGGTAATACAATGACGAAAAAGATTTATTTTGTCATGGGTAAATACAATGATCAATGTTATTATGTCATCTCGCGCATATCGTATACTATAGAGGTATCGCTGGCGGTATGCGAGGGGTGTATTTTTAGAATGACAACGAAAACAACGGTGGCGGCATGGCATCATAATAATATTGGACCGACGACGACACGGCGGGCCGCGGTGTTACGTACTCGCGTTAACCGGGGCGCCCCGGATATAATATGTGTCGCGCAGCGTGGGCGTACGCGCTGCGCACTAGCAGTCCGATTTCATTCATGGTGCCGCCGCCGCCGCCGACCCTTGCATCCTCAATATGGATTGTACTCCCGTCACGCCCGCGACCCACCATCACGGTCACAACCACCACCACCACCACCACCACCACACCGCCGCCGCAGTTCGCGGTATCCAGTTCCTATAGTAGCGTACACTCGCGCGCTCACGTCCACCGCACCGCGTGGTGGTGGCGGTGGCGTCCACGTTAAACCTACACGCACGCACACCCGTACCACCAACAGCCCTACTCTCCGACAACACCCGTGTGCCCCTTTCCCGTCATCGCCTGCACCGCCCACGACCGCGGTCGTGCGTTAACCGCCACCGGGCCCGCGCGTCTTCCCTGTGCACTCGTGAAACTCCCTCTCGTCCTCTCGTCCATTGCGCGCACCCCCACCCCCCCCGCGTTTCAGAACCGCACCCCGTTCCCTCGCTGCTGCTCATCGTGCCGTATCTCTACCAACCCACCCCCCCCACCCAGAAAAAAAAAAACCCCAACGCCGCTCGCACGCCGTCCCGTCGGTATAATGTACGTAGCACGCGCGGACACCGACACCGCCGCCAACCCGTCACCCCGCATGCTCCGGCGCGCTGAGTACTACTACGTCACGCTTCTGTACATGTAACCATCCAGGCCATTCATGAAAACCATTGCCGCCGCCGGTCGCACGATCTTTAAGTCGCCGCCGGAACACATACACCAGTGTATTGCATTCGCGACTGGTCGGCGACGGCCGGAAAGCGCGTTTTCACGCGGCCAACGCTTTCGGCAAAAACCAACAATCCGATTGCGCCCGTGCGCGAACAAAACGAAACCAAACGTGTGCACCTCCCGTGTGATGTGACAAATAATTAATAATGATGACCGTCATGATAATGTGTACGCGCGTCCAAGTGTTAAAAATGTACCATCATGAGATCAAAATTGAAACGGTCCCCGCCGCCCATCCGTATTTTTTCTTTAACTCAACAATTAATTACTAATCAAAACACCCAATGCACTATAATATTGTCCATTTACCATTATTTTGTAGCCGAACAAACGTTGAAATGCATTTTTCGTTATCGTTCAAATTTCAATTGTAAATAGGTTAACCGTGACTGACCGTTTTTTATAAACAATATATTTTAATCCAGTATTAATTATTATTACTTATTAATCATAATACTTTGTATTATAATTAAGTAGTAGTGACATATAAAAATTACCAAAACATCCTACTTTCCATCTGTCATAGATAAACTAGCCGATCGGCTCCACTGCACGTGCGTACGTATATAATATAGTAAGTATATATTATTGTGCCCCGCGCACTATATTTGTTCACAAATTTCACCTTATATGTATACATTTACGAGTATATTATATGGATGTATACTCGCTCTGCACAGGGGAGGCTATCCTACACCTCAAGTGTATATCGACCTATGTATAATAGTACATATTATATATTTACAATGTACATATTATAATAAGCTTTATCAGTGATTCAAGTTGCGAACTTTACACATTTAGTATGATTGAATATTCTCATGACTTCAGAGCCTCAAAGGTTGCAGGCATGTGTTCTTGATGCCCTGAAAAATTGCACTTGGATGAGTGCCAGATGAGTAAATATTGAAAACATATTTAACGAGTGTGGTGGTCAATACAGATGCTATATAATATATAGCCACCAGCACTGTCACTGCAATACGTACAAATTGAATTCAGGTGTACGACTGTACGAGTATGATTGGAGAATTTTACGGGGGCCTAATATAATAATATAAAATATATTCAAGAATCGAGTATCCATATTACTCCTCCCCTCTATATATGCTACATTTATGTTCGTTTTTCTTGCCGTGTGTTTACTTTTGTTTTATATTGTCCTTTCCGTATTTACCGTCACAAAATATAGCCCCTCCTTCTCATTGATTCGGTCTTGCCAGATCTATCCGACAGTGTGAACATTAACGTATTTGAATTTTATACCATATGAACGCAAAATCACGCAATATACTCCATATACTACTACGTCTAAACATATCGCCTGCGTATTTGGGTGGGACCATTTATTGATCCCTGAAAAATGATTTATTTTTCAGAAACAATTCGCTTGGCCACCTGTGTGACTATTACATTTCTTAGATTTTGCACATGTCAACCCCATGGAGCATTACCATCATGCAAATATAGTATTATACAGATCAATATTTCATTATTTATAAATTACTATCCATTCACATATTGGTTTGAAACCTTTCTCCGCTTTCAACTCTGTATACATGTACGAACACACGTAAATTTAAATTCCAAATACACAGTGTTCTAATTAAGACCGAAAACTTATTGTATTTGCATATTTTAACATTTTCGGATATACATATATAACTACTATATAGTTACATTCTTTATTGGTTGATCTGTCTTTTTTTAAATAATTTTATATTCAACTATTTTTCAACCGTCACGTACTCTCGTGTGCACTTTTTTATATGTTTAACGTAAACATCGTAAATAATTATTTACAGTTTTCCTCACAAACAGCAAATGTGAGTTTATTATTTGCGTCGTGCGATGTATATTTATCTTATTTTCATGTGAATCCATTATAAAAAAAACTTAAATATAAACGTAAATTTACTTTTTTATTTGCTCACGCATATTTAATGATTTTGAAGAGGAGAATTTCATGCATATTTTGTCACTCTTAAGAGCTAGAAAAACAGACGACAAAAAAAACCACTAGAATAAATTATATTTATTTTATATTATCATCGATTAGTGTAACGTTAAGAAAAAATAAAAAATAGATATGAACAAAAATGTAAAACTTCTTATTGCAGAACCATTTTTTCCTTAAAAGTTGTCATTACAAGGTGCTAAATATAAAATAGGGCAGAGTAGATTAACAGGACTGAAATTTGCAGTTGCACCGAAATATTCAGATCAATATAAGATAAATTAATAATTATTAAATTAAAATTGGTTTTCCTCTCCCCCTTGAAAATTATCAAGGGACACCATAAGGTTTTTATCTCATAAGTCATAGATATTTGTTTTAAATTAAGATCTGGGTTTTATTGTACATTTCTCATGTTTGAACTTTTGATTAAATGATATGTTAATTTTTCTGCCTTATCGATAAGTAGGTAAATATTTATCATATACTGTAAAACGGAATGAATAGAAACACTTTTAAATTTTAAAGTATTATAAAAACTGATTATTTGAGCTATATTGTTGGTAAATACATCAAAATACTAGTCTTTTTGAGTTGATACTTTAAGTACAGATATTTTTAAAGTATTTTCATTTTAACAGATTATTTTATATAGTTACCCTGTTTCTATTCCCCTTATTTATTTTCTATTTCTAATAGTATGATACATATAACATTAAATATTACATATAACATTGGTGTTGAATATAAATATTTTATTTTGTATTTTTCCATAACCAATATGGACTTTTATTTTTACTTTTTCTTAGTTATTTATCACATACTACGAGTCATTTTTATTTTATTTTTTGATTTATTTTAATATATTTAATATTCTCTATTGATTTTTATTAATAGGTACTTGAATATGAAAAAAATAAAAATAAATTTAGTTATACTTACTTAATAACTTGGTGTAATAAGTATTTTTAACAGAACTAAAAAAAATGTCAAATTAGATGAATGAAAATATGTTTTTGTTTTAACTTCCAAGTTGTCTTTTGAAAACAACAATATTGATTGTTTTTAAATTTAATAATAACAGTGAGGTTTTAATATACCAGGACCAGTAGTAGGCAGTAGCAGGCAAATGCCTGGTCACACCTAGGTCACATAAATTGTGACCTACCTAAATTATAGCGCTACGTGTTAATGAGGCTTAAACTTCCTTGGTTGTACATTTGGTTAATCTGAGTAATAAAATTTAAAACATTAGCTGCTGTATACAGGTCAATTAATTGGCAATTATAATTAAATTCATTTTTGTTTTTTAAATTTAAAAAAAAAATTGTGCATGAATAACGTTTTTATTAGGTACCCAGCGAATAGTATAATGTTGTGCCTTATACATCTGTGAATTCAATGTTTTCTTTATGTTATTTTATTGTAAATAGATGGTACCCATATGTCATTTAAAATTATTTTAATCTCAGAACAATCAAGTATCTGCAAGCGACCTCTGACGACACATTTAAAATATTTTGTTTTTATTAGTAACTTAAAACCACGGTCTTAGAAGATTCTTCTAAAGGGTCTTCTAAAACCGTGCTTAAAACCCATATTACTCTATGTTAATACATATCTCTCCTAAATGATTTCATAGATAGCGTTAAGGTTCTATTTTACCATGTATAATTTATACTGTTTATTTTTGTAGTTATATTTATTTAGTGTTGATATTATGTCATATGAATCATGTGAATTATGTTAAGCAGAGCCGTATTTAGGAGGTGGCTCGCGTTGGCTATTGTCTGGAGCGCTCGTTTTTAGAGGCTTCAAAAAAAAAAAAAAATTGTAGAAAAAAAAAGTATAATAAATAATTAAATACATAATAGTCATTATTTATTAATTTTTTTTTTGCTAGTATTTCCAAAATTATTTTTCATGGGTATCTACGATAAGTATCACTATGTATCTATTATTCTAGATTTATAATTATAAATAAAACCTTATATCGAAAATGTTATCTACATGTGGCCTTGTTACATCGTCACCTCAAGCCTACACTAGACCCGAACCAGCCAAACTGATGAACTAGAAAAAAAATTGCCATTTTATATGTGAGTGCACACACTTGTACCAATCCAACCTCTCGACCAGAAATTTATTTCACTCGGGATCTAAAAGTAATACTAAATAATAATATTATCTGTTATGTCTGGTGCTGCCAGAAACATGTAAACAGACAACTGTGTTATAGAATAGAAGCATAGTCGTAATTTAAAATGTAATTTTTAAAATACTAAAAAAAGAAAAATGAGAAAGAGTTCTTTGGACCCCACAAATAATATCCTTCGACCCTACCTACCCACCAACCCATACCCACCCAATAACCCTCACCCACCCGAACACTAGACACATATCATTATAAACAATGTTTTAAACCACGGTTCCGGGATATTTGCGGTCGGGACATTTGCGGTCGTCATATTTTTCGTGCCATTTGCGGTCAATTTATTTCTGTCTATCTGAGTGTCTATATATATTATTTTATATACTAAGTATAATAATTTAATATGCTATAATATTAAAACTTTTCTTCACACTTATCCAGGCTTAGGATTGGCAGTATTTTTACTGGCGTGTTTAAAAGCTTAATATTTTATCATTATATATTATATTATTATAATAAATTATTCAAATGTATTTTCACAATTATATATCATATTCTTCAATAAATAATTGATTGAAATTTATTTAAATTACATTGATTATCGACGAAACCACCAGCAAATATTATTGCTAAAATGCTAACCAAGTGGTTACGGGCGCTGAACGTTTGGTCACATTGGCCCAAAAGCCAACACGTTGGGTACAAATAGACACAACGTTTGGACACATAAAATAAAAGGTATTTTGTAATTTTACCTGGTAAATCAGAGAACGTTTGGGTGCACAATACACAATATACTCTACAAGACACGTTTAGGTAGACTTTATAAACACGTGATTATAAACCAATTATTGTAATATAGGCGACTACGAATTTATACGTAATACATGTACTTATTATCGACTATAATCTTTATTACGACTGCATCAATATAATATTATATAGGTTTATATATATATTTTCAAATTTCATTATTCACTCAATATGACTGTGTCCCAGTTGTCTTCAATGTCATAGTGAACAGTCATGGAAAATCATAATAGTGAAGTTTTTGAAACCCGTCGTGGTAAAAGGTGTGTGATTATTGATCGTTTTAAATTCAGTGAATTTAGAGCAAATAAGGACATTAAAAATCCTTCAGGAAAAGAGGATTCAGATAATGTTGAGTATATTTTAAAAAAATACAATAAATTCAAAGTTGACAACGATGTAAAATTATTTTTATGACATCGGTCCACTTTTTGCCGGGGAAAAAAATAAATACCTATAGATAAGTAAATAAATAACATAAGAATGAATAGAATGAATGACTAAATATTATAAATTAATATTTTATTTTAATAAAATAATTAAAATATTAATAGTAAAAAATAATCAATAAACATTTTTGAGAAACCTCCTCGTGGTGTCTCCTGGGTAACGCTAATAGGCTCTAAAAAATAAAATGTAAAAGTATATAAGTAAAAAATGTGCACCTAAACGTTAGTATCTAAACGTAGTATTATTTTAAAAATATTATGTTACCCAAAAGTTGTACTGCTTTTTGGGGTCTGAAAAAAAGTGTACCTAAACGTGTGTTTCCAATCGTTTTCCCGAATCTCAGGTAAAAATATTGTTTTGTGCCCAAACGTGTTACAGCTGTGGCTACATCGAATAACAACTAACTTTTGAATACGACAGTACCAATATTAAGATACTGCCAAGCGATAATGATACTCATAAAATTCCAAATTACCACTACTCAGTATATCTAATAATAATAAACTTATAATTTTTACAGTATTGGAAACTGGTTAGGTTATCTAATACTATATTATAGTGTACTGTTTGTATTCAACCATTATTTGTTGATAATTTATAAAAATAATATTTAGCCAGTCCTAAGCTTGAATAAGTGAAGGAAAATTTTCATATATTACAGCACATATGAATAGTATATAGTAGACAAAATATACATAGACGCTTAGGTAGATGGAAATAAATTGACCGCAAATGGCACGAAAAAGGTGACGACCGCAAATGTCCCGACCACAACTGTGCCGACACCTTAAACCACATAAAAAATCGACTTGTATTTTGTATTCAACGACATCGCAACCACCGAGTAATCGGATTACATGACTGATTAAATGTATAATTTATGACCTACAAAAAACCTATAATATTTATAAGAAAAGATAAAAATTGAAATTTGATAAAATTAATTTTATGCTAATTATTAAACTAAGCACTAAAACAAATAAATAAGTTATCTTTAGATATTACAATTTACAATAAATTAATCGTTCAATTATTAATTATTAAATTTTATGATGTACTAATATGCATTAAAATTAACAAAATGACCAGAAAATTCTCCATAGTTGAAAAACATTGGAAAATTCAAAATAAATGTATACCTTTGAAATTGTTG
This sequence comes from Chaitophorus viminalis, assembly GCA_025469195.1. Lineage (NCBI taxonomy): Eukaryota > Metazoa > Arthropoda > Insecta > Hemiptera > Aphididae > Chaitophorus > Chaitophorus viminalis. Next base: position 5,753 of record JAIPRK010000836.1, on the reverse strand, counting down.
TTACTTGAAATTAATTGTACGTTTAGAAAGCATTTTACCTATAATCATCCCAAAAAAAAAAAGCACTTTGCATAGAAATCCACGATCTAATGACAACGTATTTATTATCAAAAATACATATGATAGAACAATACTTAAAAACTTATGCATTTATCGGTGCGTATATTGGCAAACCGAAGTTATCTTCAAATATTTATTGCCGGCATAGGTATGTGTTGCCATGTAGGTCACTTGTAGTTCCCTTCAATCTGAATTAGCTTCTCGATTACAGCTGTTGACTGTTAAACTCTTAATTAAATTAACTAAACACTGTTTCATTACTAAAGTATGCTATATCAATTATTAAAGACAAATAAAATGGTTTTTTCTCACTTATTGTATATATGCGCAATATTTGTAAAAACTGTTTTTGGTAAAAATGAATATTTAATACCTATTTAATATCTATAGAATGAAACGAGTAACATTAGATATGAATTACATCTTTCTGTTGTGATACTCATAAAGTAATCGGTGGTTTCTTTTTATTAAATAATTAACTATATCTATATCTATATCTATTCATAACCTAATCGTACAAATATAAATCTAGGTACGTGAACTGTATAACGTGTGTCCACGGTTCACGGTGATTTTTATTGGCTCACGGAATAGGGTTTAAACAAGTACATATTTTCATCATTTTTATACAATGATTTATAATCTTATCGAATCGTATGATGGTCAATTTATTTATTGTTGATGTTGTAGAATAAAAGTGATTAATTTTATTTTTATTTTTTTGTCACCTATCAAAAGTGTCTGTACTTATAAAATAAATTATTACAAAAATACAAATTTTAATCGTCATGGTTATATACATTTATTAAAAAACGCTTCACCATGCCACTAACCAGTACACTTTACAAGATCGATCACACCATGTACTTATAGGGATCCTACTTGCATAGATTTAGATATTTATACAAATTGTAATTTATATAAATAGATTTAATTAAAGGCATGATGATAACCGATCCATTATCTATTAAGCTTTTTTTTATTTTATTGCCATTGTTAAAAAAACATTACAGCTATAGGATTAAACAAGATATTGTAATATACATTATTTTCGTTTCAATTAGAAAGCCTTCACTGATAAGGAAGTTGTATTATATTGAGTTTATCAAAATGCGGGACCGGGTGTTCAGAAGGAGTTTGGTATCAGGTCTGGAGTAAATTGTACTAAATCGTAACGAACATTCTCGATAGGTACATCAAGATTATAAGACTTATATTCTATAGTACGCAGAAAGGTCAACTTTATATTTTACGGGCTCGCTTTTAGTATACTTTAATAGATCGAAGAGTAGACTCGGAAATTATGTAAACTTCTTAATATAAATATTATAACATCTATAGTTATTGATTATATTAAATTTGCTTTATTACATTATCGAACATTATGGTCGAAATACCCTATCATAAAAATTAAAATCAAAACCAATAAACCAATAGTGTACCTATGTAATATTTTATTAATGTTTTCTGTGTACAAGAAATTGAATACTGAAATAACTGATTAGAACGATGTTATTTTCCCTAATGACATAGACAAAAGTACATTTGTGACGTGATGAATGCTAATGAAAAATATTGTCAACTTACCGTTTTCCCACTCTATATATATATATATATATACTAATTACTAATATACTACTTAGTAGAAGCAGTGCTATTTTCATCAATTTTGTTGAGAGTTTATTCAATATTGTACATTGCATGCGACGCAAGTCTAAATTTGATAGTTTTTATGATGGTAAGGGTGATGGATGGGTATACATTTCAACAAAAACATTTAAATAGTGATGAACTGATCGTTCGAAGAAAAAAATTAATATCCATTACAATAATTTAAGCATTTAAAATCAAATGTCATATTATAGGTATTTTATATTTCTATTGAAAATTGCTTACAAGTTGAAAGTATACGTAGTATGTCCAACAAATTTCAAAATAACGTTGATAGTATAAGAGCGGCGTGTATGTAGTACACCCTATAGAAACACCACTGAGACAGTGAATTGAGTGAATGTAATTAATATACATTATGTTTTTGGTCGGAGTAGCAGGTGATAATTCTAAGCGTTCAGTTTTTCCGTTGTTCAGCATCGATCACAACGCGCAACGTGTCAAGTCACCGTTCCATCTTATTTGAAATCTTCAAAATGAGTCCTTCGATGGAAAAAAAAAAGAAGAAGATATATAGGTACTTAAAAGTAGGTACTCGAGTATGGTCTTGTGGGCTGTGGCACGGTGCACAATAAGAAAATATTAATATCTAATAATACAGTACCTAAATCCAATTTTATTTTATTTATTTACAAAAAAAAAAAATATAATAATATAAAGATAATATTATATAAATTTGTTAATTCGTTTTCGTCCGTTATCAATATAGTCAATAGTAAATTAAAAATTTCCGAACACCTGTTTTCGCAAAAAAACCCGTACAGCGTTCAATAATCAATATTAGCAGTAAATAGCCAGTACGGTAATGATCATTTGCATTGTAATTACATAATCAATTGAAATTTGAATGAGGATTTCGATTTTCGATACAAAATAATAAATACTGCACAGGAGTACAAGTAGCAATGATAATAATAATTATTAATCGTAGGAAACGAAAGTAATAATGCCATCTGTTGCTGACACTGCATACTATCAATTCACGTCGTTCCACGGGTCTACGTGTCTTCGCTTTGCGCAATCGTCATCTAAAAATCTAGAGTGCATTGATATCACAAAATGTTCTCTACATCGTGATAGCACCGTAGACCTATAAACCTATATTAAATAAGATATATATCTTATTTCGTGCTATTAACTAATAGTGACAATAAAACTAATATATATGTTATTAGTTAATATATAGGTCAATGGACTAATGGATAATGATTAAGAATTCTATCTATATTCGTACTTCATAGAGATTGTGGTCAATGGGCATTGTTAAGAATTTGGCCACCTCTATAGACGGGCTTACGAAAAGTGAACTCGGAGTATAGCATTCCCAGTAGCCGTTTTACAAAAGTTATTCCCAAAATAATATGACATGTTTTTTCAAATTTTCAATGTACATATGAATGGTAGGGAGCACTCAGTGCAACATGACACTGCGCTAACCCAGGAATTTTGAATAATACTAAAATTATGAGAGGTTTCAAATAAATTTGAATTACACCCGTCACCTACACCAGTGCTTACTTTTCATGAGCCCGACTATAGAAAGTTGGTTAACCAGATCAATTACTATAATATGAATATGTAATTATAATATTATGACACTCATCAGTCATCACACATATCTATTATCTTACATCTTTAGTATCTGAATTTTTTTTTGGATTCTGTACGGAGTGATGAATGTATTAATTTAACAATAATGAATGTTTTTTAAATTTTTTTTTATTTGTGTCCGACGACACCTTTTAGAGCAGTAAGAATGTTTAAATTTCCTTAGGTACCTAGCAACTTTTCTGAAAAGAAAGTAAAGCTAGTTGGAAAAGCATTGGGAAAAACTATAAAAAAATCGACGGAAAAATGGAAATATTAACGCAAAACCACGATTTCACAAAATACATATTTTTAAAATGCTCTGACTCAAAAACAAAAAAACCGCATATACTTGAAATTTTCTTCAAATATTTAAATTAGCATTTTTTTCGTTTTTGTAGTTTTTTATTTCAATTTTTTTATTTTTATTTTAGAACTTCTAGTATTAACTATTACAGTTCAACAATTACAAAGATAAATGTACAAAGTTAATTAATATAGATATAGTAAGCAAAAGGTGAAATAATTAAACATAATCATAAAGATGATAAAATATATTAGATAAACAATTGAAACACAGTCAATGTACAAAATAACAATAATAATAATAATAGACAGTTAATGCCTTAATTATTTGTTTATTAATATGGCAGAAAGGCATTCCTTTCTGAGTTTATAATAAAAGTTAAATCGGAAAGGAATTTTGAGAGAGCTGAATTTAAATTTGGAATTTGTGGATTTATGTTTGGATTAGTACCAGCAGTAACAAAAGCATATGATGGAATAGGTTGGGAAGGCTCGTTTGGGAGGGACTCGGATATTAAGTTTTTAGTCTGTGAGGCATTTTTGTGGGAATATGACGACTTAATTTTGTGACGATTTAGAATGGATTGATAGAATCGGCACCCCCTGAAGTTGGCCGTATAATCTTCGGAGCAGTGGACACATTTAGCTGGACTGGAGCAATCCTTGGTACAGAAGCTTGACTCATGAGCCTCGCCACATTTAACGCAGCGAGATGGGCGGTGACAGTATCTTTGCGTGTGACCATAGTCTTGACACTTCTAACATTACGGCGGCCCATATGATAATTTATTTGGTTTTTCAATTATTACTTTCGTGTTTAGTAATGAATATTGTAGATTTGATTATTATTATCATTGCATTCAAGGTCGACAAAAAATATTGGGAGAGGATGATTATATTTTTTATTTTTAACGTTATAAACTTGCCTCACGATGTGTCTTTTTTCCAACAATGCGTCCGAAATGTCAGCACTGAGAGTGGAATGATGGAGGTTTCTGATAACGATCCTAAGCGGACGTTTAGAGCGAGAAAGAAAAGTATGAAAACTGGCGTTAATATTCATCAAATACCGAACTATAGCATTAGAATTATCAAGACTACTAGGTTGTACAATAAGATGTGAAGATGTAGACTTGCATGTGAACCAGTTGGTGTCGGTGATTATATTAATTAAGGCGTCCTTGAGTGCGGAGAAATTACTAATGTTACTGATATAGATAGGCGGCATGTGAAGCTCAGCACGAGCCGTGGAGTGAGTTGACTTTTCGACGCGGTCATCACGAATGGACGGAACCGAGACAAAACGGTATCATCACAAATGTCAACTGAGGAAAAAACGGCGAAGCGATTGGGTGAAGAATAAGTTTTAGACTTTTTATCCTCATGAAGAGGAGAATTTGAAGAGTTAGATAATATTCGTTTAGATGCCGTAGGCGTACGAGGCGGACTTTTAGCAGAACGAACCATAATATTATTTATATTGAAAATGAAATAACCGATGACACAATTATAATGAGCATATTTAAAATGCAGATAGCGGAGCGATTGCGAGAGCATATGTTCATGGTGAACATTATCGCCGGACTGATGTTTTTGTAGTTATAATATATTATTTAATTTAATTTAAATTTAAATCTTATCATCCTAATATGTTAAAATTTTGAAAATTCAGCTTGGCTGATTTGTTTACTTATTTATTAACGTTTCAACTTTTATGAAAGGAAAGTGAATCTAGATGGTACTTGGTCAAAAATCCAACTTTTTCGTTACTTTTTAAAAAAATCGAAAAAACCATAAAAAAATTACAAAAAAACGGAAAATTTTACGCAAAATCACATTTTTTTAGAATGCTCTAACTCAAAAACAAAAAACCGCAACAACTTGAAATTTTCACTAAATCTTTATATTAGCATTCTCTATACGTAGTTATGTTTTCAAAGTATTTTGACATATTTTGACATATTTATGGACAATTTAAATTTTTGATTTTTGTAAAAAAAAATTTTTTAAACATCTATGAAATTTAATTGGCTGGCCAAAAACTCTTGAAAATTTAATACAAGGTTTATAATAAATTTAACTAATCGTAACTAAAAAATATTGGGAATCGTCTCATTCAAATTTTTTTT